>JAUMHM010111039.1:9209-21445 GCA_032362435.1 Melikaiella ostensackeni | reverse complement strand
CAAGCTATCAAGCTGAAAATCTGAAAGAACGTCAATGACACTTCTACCAACACAACAAAAAAAGAAGAATTGAAATCGTCCGAACAAGGGCGCCACACGGTGACGAGTTCTAAAACTTTTTGATCAAGGTGGTATAAATTCGAACAAGGTGCATCATATAGTACTCTTTACACAGCTCGTTCCGTTATTCCCTTTATTTCGAAAACAGATGTGTCTCATAGCTCAAATATATCGCATTTCTTTAAAGAGATATTCAAATTGCGACCGACAAAACCTCGATATAATAAGATCTGGAATACAGAACCCGTGCTTAAAGAAGCAGCAGAATTATATCCTTTCGATAAGTTATCACTTGTAGAGCTTACTAATAAATTAGTAATTTCACTAGCCATTGGAACAGAACACAGAGTACAGACTTTATCACTTATAGATATTGATGAAATTACAATTTTAGACACTGGTACAGACATCCGAATCAACAAACTAATAAAAACAACAAAAGCCGGCTCTGCGCAGCCAAATTTTTTCTTACCGTACTTCTCTGATAAGCCAGAACTTTGCCTATCTTCTACTACAAGATTGTTATAACAACTTTTTGAGCTTTCTTGAAAAATCAAAAATTCAAATTTTGAGCTAAATAACGCAAGATACGAAAAAAAGTTGAAATATCAAAATTGTTGCTTTTACGAAGGCCTGTAAACTTTCCTCTCAACATTTTTTGGTAGGAAGCTTAGTTTGTTTTTCACATTCTCATTTCCATGAGAAGGTATTGCTTTTATGTGAAAATTGACTTTCGCGGATTTCATTAAATTTTTATGTTTCGGGACCCTCTAATTCCGAAAAAAAGTTTTACGTTGGTGTCTGTCTGTTGTCGTCGTTATTGTCATCTGTATACTTGATAATTCTTGAAAGACGATTTGAACTGGATTGTGCTTTGGCATACATTAAAAGGGACCAAAAAGAAAGATCGAGTTCGTTAACCAGCCTTTTTTGACCAACGGTTCTGGTTTTAACCACCGAAAAAGATACTAAAAGATCAAAAATCCTATTTCGCGGTGGAAATATGAAAGATTCGAAGAAAATGAACATATGAAAATTATTTACTCAAAGAAGATCTACAAAATTGTTCTTGACTTATTTTTGATAAGATGCGTAGTTTTTGTTCCAATCGTGGAAAATGAAGTTCAAAATTTAAAAATTGAAGATTTAGAAAAACGACACGAGATACGATTACATGTTTGATAACAAAATTATTTACCCAAAAAAGGTCTACAAATTTTTTCCTGACGATTTTTTGATAAAGCGCGTACTTTTCGTTTGAATCGTTAAAAATAAGACTTAAGATAAAAGAATAATAATTTTTGGGAAAACAAGACAAGATACAAAAAATGTTTCATAAAAAAATTATTCCTCACAATCGTTTTTTGATATGATGTTGACTTTTACTTCCAATCATAAAAAATAACACTAAAAATGAAGAAGTAGATTTTTGGAAATACGACACAAGATAAAATAAAATGTTACGCGGCAAAATTATGCACATAAAGAAGTTCTGAGAAATTTCGCCTGACCATTTGTTGATAAAATGCATAATTATTGTCTTAACCGTAGGAAACACCTCCAAAAAAAAATTTGGTTCGTAAAAAAATGACACAAGAAACAATAGAATGTTTAACGACAAAATTTTTTGCCTAAAACAGTTTTCAGGTTGGCCACTCGAGATGCTTTGAATTTGAAAGTTGTTGAAGTTCTATACTCTTAATTTAAGGGACCAAAAAAAAAGGTCGAGTTGATTAACCAGCCTTTTTTACTAACAGTTCTGCGTTAAGGAAGTGCTACATATAAAAAATTTCATTTCGCGGTCAAACTACGCAAGATATGAAAAAAAATAATAGACAAAAATTGTTCACACAAAGCGATCTACAAATTTGTGACTATTTTTTTTTGATAGGACGCATAGTTTTTGTTTCAATCGTAAAAAATAACATCAAAAATAAAAAATTAAATTTTTGGAAAAGCGACACAAGATACAATAACATGTTGAATAAGAAAAATGTTCGCTTAAATTATGTCTACAAATTTGCTTTGAATGATCTTTTGATGAGATCTCAGGGTCGCCACTCGAGACTCTTTGAAATTGAGTGATGTTGAAGTTCTATATTTTTATTGTTATTAATGTTAACGCTTGCACAATTATATAATATAAATTTACACAATTTCAAGATCAAGAGCACTTAGAATTGCGCCATTCCAAAGTGAAGGCCATCAAGTCTAAACCATTTTTATTTCAAGGTTTTCTTACAGAGAAATTTGAGATTGAACATTTTTAAAACAAAGGTATTTGAAAAAAAATTCAAGATTAAACAATGCTACGTTTCGGACAATCAGTATTCGACAAATCCAAAGAGAAACACTGGAAATTGTTTACCTATCAACTTTACTCCTAATTTTCACATCATCTAGCGATTGAAATGTATAAGTTTCCAATGCATAATTATTCAATTTTGAACGAATTCAGATAAATTACTCCGCTATTGAGACTTTCAATCGGAAATTGTACGAATTTTAATTTCAACCCGCAAAACTTATTAATAACTTCAAGCATATAAAAAAAATGTTTTCACAGTGGTCTCTGTCTGTGATCTCCTAACAACTGAAGAATTAGACTGGCTTTGAGTAAATTTTTCCAATGTCGTAAAATTAAGATGAGGTTGGTTAGCCAGCAACCATATCGTATCAAAATTCAAAAAGGGGCCACCTTAGGCACTTTAAGACGGTCATTCCAAGATAACTTTTGAAAAATTCCGATTAAAGGAGTAAATTTTGAATGAGCGACATCCTAAATTGCTTGTAAATTCACACAACAGCTTTCAACTTTTCAATGGCATGTGCACTGAAAATATTTGAATTTATCAGTGAACAGTTCCATCGGTACAGCGACCACAACTGACGCGTCTACCCTCATCATTGTCTTAAATTATATAATGATAGAATAGGAATAAAATGTGATAATAAAAAATATAATAAATATTTATAATAATAAAAAATAGAATGATTTGGAATGGGTTGATTTTTTAAGTTTAAAATTTGAATTCATTCATTTTCAAAGCTTCCAATCCGAAATCATATGATTTCAAACAAATTGGTAGATCTTTTTGAAGGAAATGATTCTGCTCCATAACACTTTCTTCATATTTCGCATAGTCTGACCGAAAACAAACAAAAATTATGCATCTTATTAGAAGAATATTTTATTGTACCTTCTGTAATTTTCCTATAAATTTAAATTTGTTAACTTAAATGGTTTTGCGCACGACTAAAATGAACACTTTACGTCTTATAGGAAAATAGTTTCAAGAAAATTTGTAGGTCTTTTTGAGATGAAAAATTTAGTTACTCAACATTTTTTCGAATCTCAGATAGTTTTTGTTGAAAATGAGATTCCACATTTTTAATAACATTTTTCACGATTAAAACAGAAACTATACGTCTCATAAAAAAATGGTTATAAGAAAATTTATAGATCTTTTAGGAATGAACCATTTTTTCTCAAGATTTGACCATATCTTGCACCATTTGGCTGGAAAATTGAATTTTCATAGAAAAACATATGTTACCTAATTTTCAGAGCCTTAACGATTTAAAAGTCAAAATAGGAAAATTAGAACTTCAGCTCCACCTTGAAATAAAAAATTTCCTAAAAAAGCTTTTTGTTGCTTCTGAAAAGTTATAAATCTTCAAAAAATGGGAGTAGTAAATACGTACAGCTGAAAAAACACTTTTTCAAGGAAAAAAAAATTAATTTTCAGAGCCATAAAGATTTATAGGCGTAAATAGGAAAATACAAATTTTAACAGCACCTAGAAATTCAAAATTCACATTTTCGCTTAACCGGAATATTATCAGATAGTAAAATAGATTTTATTATTAAACTTCCTTATATTTATTTTATTTCGTTCTATTATATCAAGTGATAGAGCAATGTTACATGTGCGCTATAGCACGCATATTACGCCAGTTAGAGGAATAATAAAGAATTGAATCATTTATGAAATATATTATTCATTACATTCTCATCAGAGAAGGTATAAGATTTGTGTAAAATTTGCCCCCCTCCCCCAACCGTTTTTGTCAAATGTCCACGATTTGAGACCCTCTGAACCCGAAAAACAGATTTTTACGAATGTGTCTGTATGCATGTGTGTCTGTATGTATGTATGTCTGTATGTATGTATGTCTGTATGTATGTATGTCTGTATGTATGTCTGTATGTATGTCTGTGTGTGAGCACGATAATTTTTGAATGAATTAATCTATTAGATTGGCCTTTTGTACAGTCTTTTAATGTCGGAAACTAGAGGTCAAGTTCGTTAGCCAGTTATTTAAAATAAAAATTCGAAAAATTAGAGCATTTCCAAAATTTTTGAGGTTATTCTTTAAAGATTTAAAAATTATATGTACGACTGTTCATAGTACTCAGAAAGTCGAACAATTTATCCTCATGAGTTTTTTCGATGAAAAAAATTATGCGAGTTATAGCCTTTTCAAAATTCAAAGAAAGAAGAAAAAATGAAAATTTTACGCGAACCAATGCACGATATCAAAAAAAGTCAGAAGAAAAACGAGTTTTATTTTGAAAGTTGGTGCCCTCGATTCTTATGGATATATTTCGGGAATTATTAAAGTTTTTCAGATTCGCACATTATTGGATGTACTTTCATCATTATAAGAATAAATTTTAACACAGAATGCAGTAGAAACAAAAATATTTTTCAAAAAATTACTTCTTAACGAACTTTCATAATAGTGAGTATTTTTCAACATGCTGTAACTACGAACGTATAAGAGGTATAATACGTTATTTTTCATAGATTTTCTTGAAATCAAGTCTGCTTCAACTCATGTTCCGATTATTTTTGTCTACGGTGCACAAAAAATATACTATCTCACAAAAACTGAAACTAAATATTTTTGTTGACAAATTTTTCAGATAAATATCACTTTTGAAGCCTACCTAACACATAAACCAACACCTTTTGCCTTTAATTATTAATTATTTGATCACTAATTAATTTATTATTATTTAATAGTAAAGTAATTTGGAGTTTCTCACCAACAGAATAAAGCAAAACCACCAAGGTTAAAAATTCAGTAGAAACTGCGATCTTCATTTTCCTGCGCAGAAGAGACTGATTCTTGAAGATTTGCCTGAAGAGTCTAACTCGTGATGAATTCTAAACGAAGATTTGCCTGTATATATACGCACCATCATCTTGTTTTTCTTCCAAAGAATGGTAAACATTTTTGAGGGGCACATTAAAAACTGTAATAATTTCTTTGTTTACGGAAACTTTTATCTAGAGAAAATATTCCGTCCCGTTCGCGTATGAAGTACAATTTTATAATATTTTAATGCATATGTTCACTTTGGACATAAAATTGTAGGAGTTTCTTGGGACGTGATTGCCATACACGTGCTTAAATAATAAATCCCTACCTTTTATTAGATTTCATATGCTTTTAGCGTTCTTCTTTAATTGTGTGTCTTACTGTTTATTGTATACAAAATTCAAAAATAATCCAAAATACTGATGAATTTTTAAAGATGATTTAGAATATTGCGATTTAGAATATTAAAAAATGCTAGCAGCGATATTGGATCCGCCATTTTTAGTTTATAACTTTTGTCCCAAAATCGTAAACGGCGACCTCAAAAACTCCCTTGTACCAAGTTTCAGGCAAATTTGTAAAAGAATTAATTTTGGCCACGATATTGGATCCGCCATTTTGAATTTGTAACTTCAGACGTCAAGTTCGAAATCAGCGACCTCAAAATATAAATAATATAATTTCATACAAATCCGACGACGTATGGAATTTTTGTCAGTTTTCAGGATCTCTCAGCCCACTGTGCGCCCCACGGATTCATCTCCAGCGCAGCTTCTTTGTTGAACTAATCGAAGATAACGAAAATTCAAACTCTGAAACTCAGAGATTTTATAGAAAAAATCTCAGCTTTACTTCTAGACTTTTTAAAAAAGAATCAAAACGGTCCGAATTTGAAAAAGTCAAACTTATATTTGACATTCATTTTTGAAGATCAAATACCTATTTTTTGAAAAAATGCTCATGATCAATGAAAAGTACGTGAAAAAAACCTATCGAAATTGTATGAGAAAAATTTGTTATTTCATTGATATTAATATAATATAATATTATTAATATAATAATAATATTCATAATATTATTCATATGATATTCATAATATTCATATTTATAATATTATAGTAATATTCATTTAGACCACCCGGGAAGATCCGTGTACCCGTCTAAAAATATTTCGTCTTTGAATTGTCTTCAAGATATCAAAGCCAAGCGCCGTCTCATAAGCCAGACTTCATAGATATCAAATTTTGTCTTACGTTTACGGTTATAGCTCACAGTGGCAAGACGAACTGAACTTGTTTCAAGACATAAAGATTTCTGTTATGTCTTGGCTAAAGGCCAACAAAAAAGGTATCAGATAATCTGGACTCAAATTTGAAAATTAATTTTGTGTTTCATTTTCAAAATAGCTATCTAAAAGTAAAAAAGGTCAGAATTTGTAGGTCTTCACGACTGTAGCCCTTCCTGAGTATCGCACTCTTTTATTTTCGAAAGATCGACGTGATGGATTCCGCTTCCTTTTAACTTCTTGCTGTGTATGTTTTCTCTTCAATGTCCAACAAAAGTCTGCCACCATGTTTTTATCCCATCGCCCTTGGTAGCAACGTTCCATCTCTTTAATATCTTAATGGAATCTAAATCCATGCTGTTCACTGTAATCACCCAAATTCATTGGAAAAGAGTCAATATGAGAATTTATTACATGTAACTTCAAGCTCATACAACAACCCATTCTACCAAAGTTCTGTATCATATTTCTCACAATTCTTTTGTAATCATCATTCTTGTGGCTCCCCAAAAACTTTTCAACAACTTTCATGAGACTTAAACAAGCTGTTTTTTGCACTTTGTTCATAGTTGTGACAAAATTCTGATCCCTACACATTTTCCGGATTTGAGGTTCATCGAATATTCCTGCATCTCGTTTGGCATCCGATTGTTCTGGAAATTGTCCTTAAAGTTATATGAAACAGCTATCTTCTTCTTCTAATGCTGATACAAACTGCTCCACCGTGCCCAGTCTTATATGCAGAGATAGCAGTGAAACTCGTGCCGGATTCACTAGCGGGAGGTTGATGATGTTCTCTGATCCTGGATCAAAAGTTTCTCTGGCTGGCCAATCAATCTTTTTATAATGAATAGATTGATCTCTACTATCCCATAAGAACAATAAATATAGGTGTTTAACGTTACCTGCTTGCTGACTCGGAATTATTCCCAATATTTTGAAATCCCCACAAATTCGTCAATTGTGTTCTGAATATTTCAATTTATCCAATACCAACTTGATATTTTCGTTATTCTCTTTCAACGTAGTTGAATGTGCTACCGGTATGGGAGCAAAAACATTCGTATTGTGAGGCAAAATAGCTTTCAAACTTCTTTTACAGGAATCTATGAATAGTGTCCACTTGATGGCTCTGTGAATCCTTGGTTCCAATTCATCCATCAATCCATTTATGTATATTGTGACAGTAAACTAATGAAGGCGCTTTCTCTCATGTGAAATATTTTCTGAAATCTCTTTCTCTATTCCTATAGTCAGTTGCTATCACATTTTTCTTTCTAAGTCTTCGCTGTAGTGACTGGTGAAACCCCTTTTGAAATTCCATTCTAAGTCTAGCTTTTTTTGGAATCCGCCTACTGCAGCTAAATTCTTTTGCGTTTTTCTTAACGCTCAATGCTTCTAGTGCTATTGTGAGAATACTCAATTTTTGAGGATCATTAATCTGTAAGGTAGAAAATTGATTTCTAAATCCACTAAGCTTGTCTTCTCATTCAATTTCTCTCCGTGAACGAACTATTGCGGTACTATTAACTTTAGATAGTGTTGAAGAATCAGGTTCGAAAGACTCATTTTAATCTAATCAGCATCATTCTGACTAATATTCGATAAATTACGAGCTATTTGAGAACCTACATAAGCACTTTCATATTTGGCCCTTCTGTAATAGACACAAATTCTAGCTTTATCGTGAAGATCCGGAAATTTTTTTTGTTGAGATTCTTTGATATTAATCTTAAATCTTTGCCTCTGTCGCCCATAAGAACAAAATTTTTGTAACGATTGCAGAATCTATCGCGATCTTCGTCGCCTGTATGAGGTGTACTGGATATTAAACTGATGAAAAACTTGAATTTATAAAGACTTCGTGGAATACAATCTTAATAAAGGTGAAAACACTGAATGAAGCTGTCGTTCTGAAAGTAACTAATTTCGAACGTAGTCCTGCAACAAATCTGATTGAACATAAATCTCTGAAAAAACTATTCACATAAACATTCTAGACATCGAGGGTGGCGCTGAACGAATATAAATAATCCATATTTCCGTGCTCTGAACCGATATGGACTCAAAGATAGAAGGAAATGTATTAACTCGCGAAAGTGGAAAAGTGAAACTCTGCTTCTGCGATCCTCGATTGCGCCTTGCGAAAGAATAAGTGAAGCTCTGCCTCCACGATCCCCAGTTGTTTTTCTAGTGAGAACAAGTGAAGCTCGGTCTTAGTGTTCATCAATTGTCTTTTTCAGAGGAAGCAAGTGGAGCTCGGCCTGTGCAATGTTCAGTCTCTCCTTGCGGAAGAACAAGTGCAGCTCTGCCTCCACGATCCTTAGTTGTTTTTCTAGTGAGAACAAGTGAAGCTCGCTCTTAGTGTTCATCAATTGTCTCTTTCAGAGGAAGCAAGTGGAGCTCGGCCTCTGCAATGCTCAGTTGGTTTTTGCGAAAAAACAAGTGGAGCTCTGTCCCCACTATCCTCAGTTGTTTTTCTAGTAAGAACAAGTCGAGCTGGGTCTTGATTTTCCTCAATTGTTTTTTTTGGGAGAAAGCAAGTGGCGCTCAGCTTCTGCAATGCTCAGTTGCTTTTTTCGAAAAAGCAAGTGGAGCCCTGTCCCTACGATCCTCAGTTGTTTTTCTAGTGAGATCAAGTGAAGCTCGGTCTTAGTGTACCCCAATTTCCTTTTTTAGAGGAAACAAGTAGAGCTCGGCCTCTGCAATGCTCAGTTGCTCCTTGCGAAAGAACAAGTGGAGCTCTGCCTCCACGATTCTCAGTTGTTTTTCTAGTGAGAACAAGTAGAACTCGGTCTTAGTGTTCCTCAATTTTCTTTTTTAGAGAAAACAAATGGAGCTCGGCCTCTGTAATGCTCAGTTGCTCCTTGCCAAAGAACAGGTGGAGGTCTCAGGTCGCCTCAACGATCTTTAGTCGGTTTTTTACTGAGAACAAGTGAAACTCTGACTCTGTGATCCTCAGTTGTCCTTCACGAAAGAACAAGTGATGTTCTGCCTCTGCGATTCTCAGTTGGATCTGCCTCTATGATCCTCAGTCATTTTTTCAGAAAGAACAAGTGAAATTCGGTCTAAGTGATCATCAATTGATTCTTTAAAGAAAATAATTGGAGAATCGCAATTAGCGACCTCGAAAACCCCCAAGTAATCATTTACAAGCCAAATTGAACGATTTCTGTTGCTGGGAGCTGAATCGCCGACGCACAGCTGCCATATTGGATCCGCCATGTTGAATTTTGATATTCTGACTGCAGAATCTCAATCTGCGACCACGAAAATCTTCTGGAAATCATTTACGAGCCGATTTCAGCAATTGGAGTCACTGAATACTGGGTTTTTCGGCATAAATCCGCCATATTGGATCCGCCATCTTGGATTCCGATATTATGACTACAAAATCGTAATTAGCGACTTCTTAAACCCCCGGGTAACTATTTCCAAGCCGATTTGAGGAAATTTAGTTGTAGGGAGCATAATCGTTGACATACAGCTGCCATATTGGATCCGTCATTTCAAATTTCGCAATATGCCATATGGTTCGTCAAAGTACCTATGGCAAACGTAAAATTTAAGCCAAAGGGAGTATTTCAAATCGGCACTTTCATAGTTTTTTTAAAAGTAATTTGTTCATCTATGTTTTTCCTGACTCTTGACGCCATATTTAGACGGTCATATTGAATTTCAAAAACTGCCCAACGGTTTTGAAAACTAGATAAAATTTGCTAAATTTTAAGCCTAAACACGACTTTTTCAAGTCAAACCAATTTTGGACAGCACGGGTTGTCCGGTTGAGAAAGAATGCCCCATATATACCTGTATACGAGTACTTCGTGAGCCTCTGTCTCACAACTGATTAGCATGACTATTGACTACCACTACGAATGTATATTAATTAGTTCATTTTTGAAAAAACAAAAATTTTTAATTAAAATTCACGCAAAAAAGGATTATAAATATCAAAATGAATGTAAAATATCAAAACTGCACAATTTAAATCAGAACAACTCTGATTTAAACAAAACAAAATGATAAGAAAGAAAACTGCCCGCTTCGCGTGTACATTTTCATCGCGCGCTTCGCACTCGGTGTTTTATGTTCATCGTGTACAAATTTATAAATTTGTTTTTGATTTTAAATGAGAGAGGAAATTTATTCACTTAAGGCTTTATCGGCCTTAAGGAATACATTCTCATCATAATATTCGCGCTTTGCGCTCAATTCTCTGCGCTCACCTTAAAATATATACAAATAAATAGTTGAAAAGACGATTAAAAAAATTATTTCGATTTACGATTGGTCCTATAAAGAAATGTTTAACAGCAACTTTATTTGACCTTTCAAAAGCATAAATAAAGCAACAATTTTGGCATCTCAACTTTCTTTCGTATTCCGCGTTATTTAGCTCAAAATTTGAATTTTCGATTTTTCAAAAAAATTCAAAAAGTTGTTATGTCAGTCTTGTAGGGCTTCCGAAAAGAAACGTTTTTCTTCTCTTTACTATTTTTCATATCGTGCATTGTTTGGCTTAAAATTCTTATTTACGTTTCCTTTTTTGAATTTTGGAAATGCTATAACTCTCACAATTTTTCTTTTAGCGAAAAAAGTCATGAGGGTAAATTGTTCCAATTTCTGAGTACTATGAACATCCGTACATGGAATTTGTAAATTTTAAAAAAAAAAGTAGTCTCAAAAATTTTTTAAATGCTCCCACTTTTCGAATTTTTGTCCAAAATGGCTGGCTAACAAACTTCGCCTTCAGTTCAGGACACTAAAAAAATATACCAAAGACCAATCCAATCGGTCAATTCTTTCGAAAGTTATCGTGCTCACAAACTAAAAACCTACAGACACACACACACACACAGACAGATAGACACACCGACAGACAGAAACATTCGTAAAAAAATGTTTTCTGGACTCAGGGGGTCTCAAAACGTGGACATCTGACAAAAACGGGTGGGGGGGGGTCAAATTTTACACAAATCTAATACATTCTCTGATGAGAATGTAAAAATCATCTTGATTTACGATTGGTCCTATAAACAAATGTTTAACAGCAATTTTATTTGACCTTTTAGAAGCACAAATTCTACTCTTTTGACTATTTTTTTCGTATCTCGCGTCGTTTGGCTCAAAAATTAAAATGAAAATATTCCAATACTATTTTCTATACTTAAAAAACAGACTATGCCTCCTACCAAAAAATGTTTATGAGCAAGTTTACAGATCTTTGTAAAAGTAACAATTTTGATGTCTTAACTTTCTTTTGAATCCCGCGTTATTTGGCTCAAAATTTTAATTTTCTATTTTTCAAGAAAATTCAAAAAGTTGTTGTGACAATCTTGTGAGGCTTTCAAGAAGCAACGTTTTTCTCTTCTTGACTTTTTTTCATATCGCGCGTTGCCTGGTTAAAATTTTCATTTTCGTTTTTTTTTTTTTTTTTAATTTTGTAAATGCTGTAACTCTCACAATTTTATCTTTATCGACAAAAGTCACGGAGATAAATTGTTCGGCTTTTTGAGTACTACGAATAGCCGTACATGGAATTTGCAAATTTAAAAAAAAAGTAGTCTCAAAAATTTTCAAAATGCTCTTACTTTCTGAATTTTCGTCCAAAATGGCTGGCTAACGAACTTGACCTTCATTTTAGGGCACTAAAAAAGTAGACGTAAGGCCAATCCAATCGGTCAGTTCTTTAGACAGTTATCGTGCTCACAAACTAAAAATCTACAGACTCACAGACAGACAGACACATTCGTAAAAACATGTTTTTCGGGTTCAGGGG
>JAUMHM010110976.1:0-21454 GCA_032362435.1 Melikaiella ostensackeni | reverse complement strand
AAGAGTCATGAGGATAAATTGTTCGAATTTCTGAGTACTATGAATATCCAAACATGGAATTTCTAAATTAAAAAAAAAGTAGTCTCAAAAATTTTAAAAATGCACCCACTTTTTGAATTTTTGTCCAAAATGGCTGTCTAACGAACTTGGCCTTCATTTTAGGACACTCAAAGAGTATACCAAAAGCCAATCCAACTGATCAAGTCTTTCGAAAGTTATCGAGCTCACAAACTAAAAATCTACAGACACACACACACACAGGCACACACACACAGGCACACACACACAGACACACTGACATACAGGCAGACAGACACATTCGTAAAAACATGTTTTCCGGGTTCAGGGGGTGTCAAAACGTGGACATTTGACAAAAACGGGGGGGGGGTCAAATTTTACACAAATCTGATACATTCTCTGATGAAAATGTAAAAAAATGCAAGAAAAATAGAGGAAAACCTACCCGAACATTTTGGTAACAATAATTCAGATCCAATAAGAAAATTTCAAGGGAATATGAGAGTTGAAGATAATGCGAAGCCTATCTTTCATAGACCATATGATAAACCCCTTGCGATAAAAGATTAAGTTCTCAAGGAGTTGAGTCAATTACAAAAGGTAGCAATCATAACAGAGGTTTCATTCACTAATTGAGCTTCACTCATTGTTGTGACAAAGAGAAAGTACGGGCGTATCTTTATGTGTAGTATCGATTTATCAAACGCTTATTCACAAGTAAGCGTAGTCGAATAAAGTAGAGAGCTTCTCACTATCCCAACTCAATGGGCCATATATAAATTCACACGTTTCTGTTTTGGTGTAAGTTCAGCTCCAGCTATATTCCAAGGAATTATCGATCAAATTTTATTCAGAATTAAAGGTTCACGTGCGTATATAGATTACATTATTTGTAGTAGATCAACACTAGCTGAGCGTGTGAAAGTAGTTGAGAAGGTGTTATCTAGATTAAAGCAATTTAATGTCAAAGTTAATTTCAACAAAAGTCACTCTTTTGTATAAAGGCTTCCTCATCTAGAATACGCGTTAAATGAAAACGGACTACATCCTGACCCGAACAAAGTAAATGCTATCCGATCAGCATCAAGTCCTACTGACGTAACATAATTAAAACCTTTTCTGAGATTATTAAATTATATGCATACTTTTTTGTAGATGCCGGCTGAAGGTTCAGAGAAATTAAATAACTTAACATACGATGGCGTTCCTTGTTGCTGGTCCGAGCAATGCGAAAAAGCCTGGAGTCAAACAAAAAACCTTATTCCGTAAAAATCTGCCTTATTACTGTATGACCCAGACGAAATAACGATTGTCACGTCGAATAGTAGCGCTTATGGGGTAAGGGCGGTACTATCTCAATTAATGAACAATGAAGAAGAACCTGTCGCCTTCGCGTCTTCTACTCTTTCCAAAACGAAATGAAAATATAGCCAAAAGAAATTTTCAACAAAATAGTTGGATCCTCAACCAAGACAGATTATTTTTCAACCAACTAGTTGTATTTTTACCAAAAAATTTATTTTATACCAATAAAGACAAATTTTCAATAAAATGCATACATTTCCTACCAAATAGTTGAATTTTCGACGAAGAAGATTAATTTTCTACCAAAAATAGAATAGGTAAATTTTCATTAGAAAACAATAATTTTTAATTTAGAAAATCGATTTTTTTACAAAAAAGTTGAATTTTCATCTACAATTACGAATCTTCAACCAAAAAATGAATTTTTAATAAAATAATTTAACTTTTAACCCAAAAGTTTGATTGTCGGCCTAAAAAGATGAATTTGTAATCACCGACCATAGTAGTCTTCGTTGGCTTCACAATTTGAAAAATCCAACCGGTTGATTGGCAAGATGGTCACTCTCTCTCATAGGATATGACTTTGATATTCTGATAGAAAAGGTTCTTCCCATCACTCCCCTGATGCTCTATCCCAAATGTATGAATCCCTAACCCCCGAAGAAATCTTAACCATTAGAGACGCTATCCCTCCTCAGTACGATAGAGGATTCCTTGCGGTATTCAATTTCCCTGAAGATTTCCTACCTGGAAAATCTCCGACATTAAATTATATCATTACCGACCCGATTCTTTGATAACTGACTTCGTAGACGACCTAGTAGATTGCAAATTAGTACTGGCTGACGACAAAAAAGAATCCGTTCTGATGGAAGCCCATGATGACCCTCAATCTGGCCATCAAGGCACCCACAAAACTTATATGTGCCTTTCCGGAAAATACTATTGGCCTGGTTATTATAAAGATGCAAGGAAACATGAATCATTGCACCACTTGTCAGACGTGCAAAGTGAATCAAAAAGCACCGGCCGGTCAAATGAGACATCGTGTAGCAGAAAAACCATGGATAGTGGTAGCCGCCGATATTATGGGCCCCCTCCCAAGAAAGAGATCTGAATTTCAATATATCTTGGTAATCTAGGATTTATTCACGAAGTGGGTAGAAGTTATACCCTTGCAAGCAGGAACAGGTAAGAAAATAGAGGCCACATTCCATGAGTGTATCATTAATCGCTGGGGTACACCCTAGGTGCTACTCACGGATAACGGAACCGAACTCGTGAACAACGCCCTCCATCAGTTAGCACAGGAATTCAAAATTTACCACACCACTACACCCCCATATCATCCCCAAGCGAACCCCGTGGAACAAGTTAATACGATTCCAAAAACAATGATTGTTTCTTTCGTAAATAAGGATCATAATATGTGAGAACAATACCTTCAAGAGTTTCGATTTTCGTAAAATTCGGCTTATCATTCTTCTCTCAAATCTTTCCCCGCTTTCCTAAACCTTGGTAGAGATCCTCAACTTAAAAATTCCCTCAGAAAAAGAGTTAATAAGTTAACAGAAATTGCAGCCCGAAAGCCTGAATCTTGGAAAGTTAGAGTGGACTGGATTCAATCTATGCGCCATTGGGTGAATTAAGATTTGGATGACGCGTTTGCAAAACAGCTGAAGACTATATTAGGCGTGGAAAATAAAGGTTTCATAGGGGAGATTTAGTATTATCTCGCTGTCGAGTCCCTTCTTCGAAGATTAAGAATGTTTGCGCGAAACTATTCTCAATACCTCGGCCCCTACAGAGTTTTGGAAGTGTTGTCCTCCACTGTCTACGAACTTTATGACCTGTCTCACAAATTCATAGGCAAGTCCCGGCTTCTTTACGAGCAACTGTCCACATTGCTCCCGTTCTTCGCACAGCCCCCCAGGCCCAACCCTTTAATATTTGCGACCTTTTTTCCCCTCCAGCCTCTCTTCATTATTTCTTACTATATATGAACAAAAACTGAACAAATAAATAAAATAAGTGAAGAACACACTTTTGCAATTATTTAATTTCTACTCATTTTCCTACCACTCAATTTCGAATCTTGATTCAGCTTTCCACTTTCTCATTAAGCTCTAGTTTCGTTTCTCTTTTCTGTTTTTGTCTAGTTTCTCTTAGTCTTATCTATTTTTTTCGTATCATTTTGTTGAGGAGTCCCGGGTTTATAGCTTAATTTGAAATTACTTCATTTTATTTTTATTTTTCTTGACTAATCACATGGGATTTTGCTCCTCACCCTCTCTCTTTTATTTTTTTTTTTACCGTGCCTCCTGTTATGGTTTGAAGCCGGTTTGGTCTTCTCTAAAGAGGGGAGAGTTGTGATATTGCGGATTTCCCGAATATCACGAATCTTAATTTAATTATAAATTTATAAAAATACGTTCATTTTGCATCAAGAGTAAATTCAGCACTCCTTATTGTTACATTTTTTTCAGATTTAAGATTCATAAGGCTATGTTTTTCTTTTTTTTTCTGGTTTTTAATATCGTTAGGAGAGCCTTTGAATTTTGCGGTCTCGAGTGGTGCATCTTGAATGTCTCCACCACCTTACATCACGTCATCGATTAGGGTCTGTCGTCATCTCCATCCTGACGAGGCGTTTTCTGTCTTGTGACCTTTAGTGCACTTCTTTCTTGGCTTTCCCTCCATGATTCTCGTATCTTCTCTTTCTTTGGCCGTCTGAGATCTACGACATATCTCTGCTGAGGATGAACCAAGGCGATTACCACTTCGATTATGGACAAACTAGGTAATTTCGCTGCTTTGCGTATTCTATTTTATTCCTGGCTGTTGATGCAGTCTCTGTTATCTCTTGTTTTGGGAGTCATGAAGTCCAAAATTATAAGCGATAGGGCAGACCAATGGAAAGCGAGCCTACTTGAGGATCTCTTTCTTGACCGTAGCGATTCAAATTAGTCCTCTGCGCAGGACACTTATCACCTCTCCCATCAATCACTCTTCACCTTGATAGCATAACATACTATAGATTCGGACATTCATTCTAGTTTGTGAACGAATCAAATGAATCCAATTTGAGTAACACATTAACTGAAAATAATATATTTAGTTCTACACGGAATTCTTTTTGAGAACACATAAATTCGGAATCTAATCAAAGGGCTGATCAAAATCCTGATGAAAGTAATAATGGCATTATTACTTCTAATGATAGCAGTCTATTTAATAGTACAATCAGAGATTCATTTGTAAATAAAATCGAAAATTCCAATCGTCATGTTAAAAATGAATTAACTTTAGCTGTAAATTTAGTCAGTGATTCAGTAAACAAACCAATAAGTGATTCAACTATAAACAAAGATGAACACTCCTTAGTCGGTGAGTCCTTATCTAATAATCTGATTAATATTCATAGTAATGTCCATTCAACATCTCAATTCCAACCAATCAACGTATTTCTCTTCGCGATGCTCTCAAAATTGTACCGATTTTCTACGGGAAAAATGTTCCTCTTACAATATTCATAAGGGATGTGAAGAAGCAAAGGGAATGCTTTCAAACAATGCAGTAATTGAAGAAAATCTCGTTAAATAATTCCATAGTTAAATTATTGGGGAGGCGAGAAAAGGAATTTACAGAAATACTTATAATACAATAGATGGGCTAGTCAAAAGATTAGCTGGACGAGCTAAATTAAGAAAAAGAAACTCGATTAAGACACCGTGAAAAGAATTCGAATCATATACAACAAACAGTAGGGAATTTGCAAAAACTCGAAAAATTAAGTAGCCCAAGAAGATGTTATAATATGCCATACCGTGTGAGAAAAAGGTATACCGCGCCATCATGTTTCCAAATAAATGAACCACAAAATCAGTTTAGACATAGAGCAATAACAAATAATAATACTTCCCGGTATTCGTTACGAAATAACAATTATGATGAGCGATCACAGAACGAATTTTAAAACTGACAGTGGAATTCACAAAATCGAAGGCAGTTCCAAAACCAGCGAAGCTGTTCACAAAATTAAGGTCAATACCAACGACAAAAAAACCAATTTCAAGATCGACAATATCAGGATCTATATCAACGTCGACAAAATCAATTCCAAAATCAACTGCGAGATCGACCGTGGGATTCCTGCGAAACCCAGGGCCGACCATGGGCGGGAAATCGTTTTTCACAACAAGAAGTGTCACAAAATAATTTTTCAGGACAAAATAGGCAATTTTTACCAAACACTCGTAATTACCAATCCCATCCTCATCCCACCTAGGAAGATCCCCGCGCTACGAGATCCAATATAATTGGCAATTATTGCAAAAAACCAGGGCATATGATTAAAGATTGTAGGACAAGGATGAACAATAGTACTTCGCAACAAATTCAAAATCAGTCACAAGACCAGGGAAACTAGAACACTTTTTCTTCAACAATTTTCAATTTAATACCAGATGAAGTGCCAGTTGAACATGATGGAGTTTTAGGCACTGAATTTTTTCAAATTAAGAAAGTGAAAATTAATTACGCAGAAAAACAACTAGAAATTAACAAACAATATTACCCACTCAAATCTCAAAATTATATAACAATACCTGCTAGATTAATAACAAACATTTTGGTTGAAATCAGGTGTATGCCATGATCCATTCTGTAGTCAGGAAAAATTGTGCCATGATTTGTCCCCAGCGGCAGAGCGGCGAACTAGCGGCGCGTCGATCGTCACTCAATTGTCTGACATTAGTTGAGAAGGCATTACCGTGAAAATGTATTCGTAGCGTATAATATTTGTTTTTTTCAAAAAGTTTTGCAAATAAACTGTGAATAAAAATGAGAGGAAGTTACTGAATAATACCCAATTGTACTCATAGGTATAAATCAAAGAAATCAAACAACGAGAAGTTCCATTTCACCGCAAAATTGTGTTGAGCAGTGGCAGCGTGCAATTCTACGACACGAAAGTGATTTTTTGTGCAAAGCTGGACAAGTCGTGAAATTTTTTAAACACAATAACATAACATTTATATGTTCACTCCAGAAAGGAATAGATAATATGAGATACCTTTTTACGGAGCAAAATTACGGAGTTACAAAAATAATTCGTTAACAATAACAACCTCTATCAGCTTCGTTCATTGCCCCAAAGTTTTGCTTTTCTCAAAATTAATTTTTCCAGAAAAAAATTAAGTAAAAAATTCAATAATTATTTTTGTCCAAATGAAATTAATCACTTCCTGACTTTTTTGAAAAAATTAATTTGGAACATCAAAGAATGTTGAGGCGAGAAGCGAAGTTAAAAGGAGTTATAATGATTTAGGAATCAATTTTCAAATCTGGAAATTTTGTTCCGTGAAAATATAATTATATTCAGTATTAAATAATGAATATATTACTTGACAAACTGACTGAAGCTACTAGAATAGTGTCGGACTAAAGAACTCAACATTTTAGATAGTAAATTAGTCTTGAGAAACTTCGAAAACCGTTAAAATTGTATAAAAAATAAAAAATTCAGTGCGCTTTGCAGTGATTGCAATTCAAATGTATAGAGTGACGACCGGAGCATGGACAGAAATTTACTTTGGTCACTGACCACAAACCACTAGTGTGGTTTCAGAATTTAAAAGATCCAAGCTAGGGTATCGAGATGGAAATTAAAGTCAGCCGGATATGACTTTGATTTTATATATAAGGCAGGTCAGACTAACATCAATGTAGATGCTTTGTGTACAAACCCCATTGCTGATCTTAAAGATATAAATAAAATAAATTATATGAAACCGACAAAATCTAAATATGAAAATAATATGGAAACAATTGGAATAAAATACATGAAATCTGTAATGGAAAAGAAAAGATATCATTCGAGCCTGTAAATGAGAAGACATCTGAGTTTATGAATCTTACAAAATGAATTGAAAACCTGATGAATGTAATTAATCATCTTATAAATAATTCATCCGACGATAATTACTCGGCGTTACAATGGAACGTCATGATAGCTAGGGGAGCGTCAAAAAAGCAAATGCAAGAAAAAAAATGAATAAGAATGAGAAAATAAATCAATAGAATAAAATAGAGAAAACTTTGATCCAAGAAATGGAAGAAGAAGAAGAGGACATAGAAGAAGATGAAGGGAAAGAGAAATCCGAAAAAATCTAACGGCAAAAAAACGTGATATGCCAAGGAAGGCTACAACTGAAGTTAAAGGTGAAGCGTCTTCTCCAGCAAAAGAAAAGAGAGGTAGACCCACAAAAGTAGAGAAAATTAACGAGAAGAAAAGGAAACAGAAGCAGAAATTCTATAATAAGTCAGATTCAGATAAAGAAATTCTGCCCGATCCAATACATATTCCAGCAGAGGCACCTAAGAAACAAAAATACATGAGGAAAATTAAGTCAGGAAACTCAAGCTTTGGAAACTCTGATAGTTCTCACCAGGAGGATTTTAAAGAAATACTTCCTGATTCATTTTATATTTCAGCAGAGGAACCTGAGAGGAAAAAACATATTAGGAAAAATAATCGTAACTGTCCAAAGGGAAAAGAAGAAGAATTGAAATACCTTTCAACAGAAGATGAAAGCTCCAATGATTCACACGAAGAAGAATTTGAATTATCGGAATTTTTAAACCTTATAACCACAATATCCCACAAAAGATCAACGTATTAAATTAATTGAAGAAGCTCATTCTCCTGCAACAGGCGGTCACAAGGGAATCACGAAAACTTATACTAGAATAAGTGAGCATCACTTTTGGGAAAACATGAAGGTTAACATTCAGAAATAAATTCAAGTATGCCCAAAGTGCCAGATTAAAAAAGTGGTCCGTGTTAAAACAAAAAAAATCCAATGGCGATAACGGAAACGCCAGAAACTGCAATTGGTGAAATAGCAATGGATATCGTAGGGACCCTTCCAGCAAGAAAAATGGGCAATGAATATATACTGACAATACAAGATAATTTTACAAAATATTCACTAGCGATAGCACTCCGAAACCATCAAGCAAGTACAATCAGAGATTCATTTGTGAAAAAATTTATATGTTTATTCGGATCACCGAAAGGAGTCCTCACAGATCAGGGTATGAATTTTTAAAGTAATTTAATGAAACGATTAGCCAACAGATTTCGAATAAGGCAATTCAAGACAACAGCTTTTCACCCTTAATCTAATGAATTTATTGAAAGGTCACATCACGTTTTTGGGAAATATTTCAAACAACTTATGAGCAAGAATTCTGAATGGAATGATTGGTTACAGACTGCTACATTTTCATATAATACAAGCGTATACGAAAGAACAAAGTGTACTCCGTATAAATTAGTTTTCGGAGAACTAGTGCGTCTGCCCTCAAGCAAACCGCCTTAGGAACATGAGAAACTAGAAGCATATGATCAGTATTTGACGAGATTAATAACACGTTCACACGAAATGCGCAAAATGGCTCGAAATAATCTAATTTCTGCAAAAGGGAAATCAAAAATCAATCGTGGACAGCAAACAAAATGGGAAACCTTTCGCCTGAAGCTGACGAATTCTCAGACTTACTTTTTCGAGCATTTTCTTTAGCGGGAATATTCATCGAAACGTTTACCATTATTTTCATACTGCCACTACGCTTACATATGTACACTAATACTCCGTTAGTGTGCCCCCCCCCCTTATATGTGTGATAAAAAAGCTAATCCACAAAATTTTAAGGCAGGAGATAATGTAGTCTTATTAGAAGGTGGTAAATACGCGAATTTGCCAATCAATATTCAGGACCATACGTAGTTTTGGAAGTATTAGGAAAGGGCAACGTGAAAATGAATAATATAAAATAAATAAATAAAATAAATGAAAAATTCGAGAATGGACCATGCTCACCGACAGAAGATCGACAAATTCATTGATTTGCTGGCAGACAACGTGGATATATGTACTTGCACTATGACCGTATCTGTTCATAACTAGAATTCATAACAGGGACGATTACAATATTCCTGCCTGAGGAATGAATATAATGGAACCAGAAACAATAAGGGAAATTATTTTGCTCATAAGAACACGAGGACCTTTAGCATTCCATAATTTTATTGCAAGTCTCCGGAACTAAACCGAGAGCTTTTAGCAGACTTATTAGAATATAACATATATCACTAAACTCTTATAAGAGTTCTGTCATAAATTACCAGTACAAATAGAAAATAAAACCTTCTAATTGAAACCAATGATGAGAAAAAACCCCTCTTCCAGATAATGGAAATTGGAATAGGCGGCTTCTTAGTCATCCTTTGGGTGCTGTCAGGGATAAACCCTATAAAAAGCTTCATAGGATACAATTATTACACCGTTAAAGTAAGTAACGGTGTCAGTCAGTACATACACGAGGGTACTCGGAGTCAATGTGAAAAAATGCATTTAACAAGAATGCTCATAATAACTCCAACATCACAATTATCTAGGTTAGAACTTAATACTACTGCGCATCATATAGTACTATTAGCAGGCTCATTGATCACAAACGGAGATTGTTTAGGTACCCAATTTTCAGACACCTTTGGGATCTGGGATAGCGTTATAGTCCAAGCTAAAGTCGAAGTCACATTACTAGAACGTTATGCTACATTAAATATGAATACAAATGAAATACACTTGCAATTGGAAGTTGTCTGTTCACTTGCAAAAACTCAATGTATAGACAGAGAAGGAGGACAAACATTTTGGAACGTATTACCAGATTAGGTATGCAATTTTAAAAAATATGAGGTCTTGTATGAAGACATGGAAAGAAGAACAATCGGTAACAGCACAGAAAATTCAGAAATATTGTATTCCTCAACAACCTGGGATATAACTTTTGCATTAGCAGAAAAGGGAAGAGAGGCGGTCTGTCATTTTATTCTTATTTGAATAGAGCATCCCAAGTTACTTATTCTAGAAACATGACCAGGAAACACATTTTTAGAAAACAAAAAACCCCTTATCCGAAATTCGGACATATCTGCTTATGTAAATTTAAAATTCGTTTATGTAGAAAGACATATTAAAACCGAAGTAAAATTCGTACAGGTAGAGATAATACACAGAAAAAAAGACTACCGCGAGAAATATTTTATTGCGCGGCTCTGTTGAGAGGGGGGAAAATAATAGCTTATCTGATTAATTAACGCTAATATAGCATAAAAGAAGTAACTGTATTTATGAACTAAATAAAGAAAACGTTTTCACTCAATGAGCACTGCTCTTATTGAGGGTAGACAAAATCATCGAAAAGAAATTTCAGAATTCTATTCCTTAGGAGAACCACAACTGAAAATATGATTCAGATTTAGTTTAATTGGGTATTTCTCAACGTCAAATCCCTGGTTATTTTCTCGGAAAGTGACACGAAATACCTAGAAGCATTAAATCTCGAGTGACGTCACGCGTGTCTTTATTTTGGGTTGTAGGTTAGAACGCACGGGTGACGAGAAACTCTATTTTTACAATTGACTTTGTTTTTTATTATACCATTTCCATATTCCATACAATTTTTCAATATTGGTCGTACAAATCTTTTTCTAACTCTTGTTTTTATGCCTTCACGCTCAACTTCTTCATTTATCCTTTTTTTTAATCTAATGCTTTTATTAATACTACTTATTTCTCTTCCTTTCTACGCTTAATAATTAGTATTTTTAAGAAAATTGCTATCCTTGGACTATACTGTGCTCGATCGTCTACTCTTCCCAAATTCTAAATCTTTCATATAATTCTTTGGTAATGACGCGTCTTTAATTATTCTATTTTTTCTAGATAATACAATAATGATTCAATTAAAACGTTGTTTCGTAATATCTATTCTATTTTCTTACAAGAAGAACAACAGAATGGGATCAATTGCTATTATTTCGTGCAATCTCCCTCTCATCAATTAGAATTTCATCTCTCTCTCTGTCTCATCTATCTTTCTCTAATTAAGTATTTCTCTCTCTAATCAATCAGAATTACATCTATCTTTCTCTAATGAAGTATTTCTCTCCCTCATCAATCATAATCTTGTCCGTCTTTCTCGAACTAAGTATTTCTCTCCTTCTCACTACTACATGAGGCCACCCGTAGGATAAAAAGACATAGCTCGGTCTGCAGTCCTGGGACTTGGCCCTCAGTCGCGTGGTGTGTTCGGTGAATTTTCTCCCACCTATGGGAGGGAGGCTCACGTCGAATCCTAGGTTGAAGACCTTTCCTCGGGTTGAAGCTCCCAGTGTTAGAAGGGAACAAAGTTCTTTTCCAACCTTTGAAGTTCGTATTGAGCTAATTGTAGTGCCCACAGATGGTGATTGAAGCCTCACCCTTGACACTGGCGCTAGCCCATGTATTACGCGGTTGATCACCAGCCACCGACTCACCCGAAATGCTCGCGTTCGGCCTTTTTTTGCCGCGTTCTCCCCACTCGTCGTCACAGTGCGCGATGTATGGGCACGTGTGACTACCTGGTGTAACAGAGCCGATGCACGTCAACTTGCCCGGTCGTCACTCCTCAGGGGATATCATGCAACGAATATGTGAAAATATATTGTAACCTCCGTGTTACATTAAAAAGCCTGTTTGGAGGCAACTTAATAAACACATGATAAAACTCTCACGGGGTTGACAACAAGCAGGGTACATAAGATTGCGCAAACGCTTCAGTGCCCACTGAAAAGATTTCTCAGTAGTGGGAGGCTGCAGTGGTAAGAAAATCGCGAGGGTCAGTGTCGCGAACAAAACGCGACAGTTGAGATCTTAACTTCGAAGGGCAAACTCCGTGGGGGAACACATGAGGGCAGAGCGAGGTCCACCTTCTACGCAGGTCTCCAATTCCTTGATCTAGTAGGGAATACAGGTATAAAGTCCTACTTGGATTCCCTTAGTCTGATTTTCATCTCCTCCTTAAAAAGATCCAAGCATTTTGAAGGCAGAGCGAGGTCAACCTCGTACCCTGGTTCGGAAAAATATTGCATCTTGAAAAACGAATTTTTGTACTCTCGTGTGAAGTGCCTTAACGCCTTTTGATTTTATCAAAGCTTTCAGATTACGAGGGAAGAAGCCCAAATATTAATCGAATCTTATTCTGCGATTTTGAATAATTATTTTGAAGTGAATGTAAGCGAATACTTTAAATGTGAATTGATATGTTTTCTGAAATTTGAACGAAATTTATGTGCCATGGTAGCGTAAATAAACACGCATTTGAGTTTGAATAAATTATGTACACAACGGTAGTGTGAAAAAAAATTAATATCGTGATTTGAATGAAATTTGGTAGCCACGGTGAGCTTAGTGAAATTTGTGAGTGACAGGGTCTTTCACATCCGGTGCATTCCTGAGCAGAGCGAGGTCAACCACGTACCCTAGTCTACGGAATAACCGCTGCGAATTTCAAAGGGGTTATTCCGTGTTTCGTTACATTTAAGGACAGACTCGAGTCCTCTCGACAATCTGGCCAGATAAATTAACGGACACAATTGGTACTATTATCGAGTAATTTACTGCCAAAGACATTGTAGGCCCAAGCGCTGAGTATAAATAAAGATCAGTATTGTGCGACACCCATTGGCATTTAAATCTATTCTATTAGGTTAAATCCCTCCTTCCGAATTGTGAATCCTAAGCCTCAAATTAACTCGTCTACCGGGCTCACCTATTTAATATTCGTTCACACAGCCGATACTGAGCTGTCATAAAGAGTCATAAACCACTCAGAGAGGAACGGAGTCTACTTCCAACTCCTGTCCAAGTAGTGATTTCTGACGTTAATTTTAAAGGGCTGTTTCCAGCATTTCGTTGTATCCCTGTGACAAGCTTTAAGGGGGGAGACTCGTTTAGAGGGTCAAAAAGAATGCATATTCTGCAAATAGTCTTAATCGTAAGTAGGCATATCTAAAAATATTTTTCTAAAGTTTCAGATCAAAATTTGATATATTTTTGGAGTAATAGGCTCTAAGGCACCGTGCGTACACTGGCCGATAAGAGCGCTCGAGATTATGCGGTGTTCTCTAGCCCTATGACTCGGCATTCTCTAGCTCGTAGAGCAGAACAAATTGCTCAAGATGAGTATTTTGAAGAGGCTGAAGGACTACTATATGGAGCGGGAATAGCTGATTAGCCTTCACAAAAAGTGAGTTTGAAAAATAACTGCTTGCCTTGAAAAAAAAATTTGGAGGCGTTTATCTCGAAACGGTATTTTTGAAAACTATTTGTAATATACTTATACACACAAAAAATTCTATTTGTCCTGAATTTAGGCGTCCTAAGCGGATCTCACTCCTTAAAGAGCGATCTCTTTCTTAAACTAAACTACCTAAACTTCGACTCAGCCCATTTTCGTTTTCAGGCGAGTTTCGAGAGAAAGAAAATGCTTGAAATATTTTTTAAAAAATATCGGTTTTTAAGCATTCCTTTCGTCTGCGACCATAGTGAAAACTATTTTGCGTGTTCTGTCTTTGAGCAAAGACACTCAAATATAAAAGTGATACCGATTTTGTCGGAATCTTTGTAATGCAGTGATGTGTCTTGGAGCATAGCCTCTCGATTTATGTGCGATTTTTAAACATACAAAATAAATCCAGTGCGTGGATCATATAAGAACAATTTTGATATTTTAATTTAGCTTTGATTCGATTATGTATAGACGGTAAAAATAATTTTTATTTTTTTTTTTATCTTTTACCAGAGCTGAGACTCTTAGATTATAAATGAGAATTTCCTTCTTTAGCGACATATAAAATATTTGTGTGAGCTAGCGTTTGTATTAGGTGATCGACTTATTGTATTTACAATTATCTCTTAGAAAATAGAGACTCTTAATTTGGAATTATTGAATGTGAGGAATGAGAGTAAGAATTTTGATGTAGAATTTTGCTTGGAAAGCTTTTCGTTATTCGACTAAAATCTGTGTACAGGAAACATTCTCTTAGCGATAGATGTGTGAAATCTCCATATGCATTAACATTTTATTGAAATAAAATTGTCTTTCCTTGCGATTCATTTTAGTTAGGGATGTAGGATCCTGTATGTATGTTAGATAGAGTAGGATTTCTCGAATAAATCTATTTCGATACAGAAAATCAAGTGAAAATTTCAATCTCGTGCGATCTCTCATATTTAATTAATTAACGTTAATATCTGCTGGGTTGGTGTAATCGTACCACCCGATATAGTTAACCTAACATTATAACGCAAAGGTTACAATTGGCGCTACAACGTGAGGCACGAGCAATTAGGAGAATCAAATTTGATTAGAAAGATCCGGTGCATGTCTGAGCAGAGCGAGGTCAACCTTGTACCCTGGTCTACGGAATAACTGATGCGAATTTCAAAAGGGTTAATTCATGTTTCATCACATTTAAGGGCAGACTTGAGTCCACTCGACAATCTAACCAGATAAATTAACGGACACAATTGGCACTATTATCGAGTAATTTACTCACAAAGACATTGTAGGCCCACGCACAGAGTATAAATAAAGATTAGTATTGTGCGACACCCATTGGCATTTAAATCTATTCTATTAGGGTGAATCCCTCTTTCCGAATTGTAAATCCTAAGCCTCAAATTGACTTGTCTACCGGGTTCACCTGTTTAATAGTCTATTTACACAGCCTATACTGAGCTGTCATAAAGAGTCATAAACCGCTAAGAGAGGAGCGGAGTCTACTCCCAACTCCTGTCCAGGTAGTGATTTCTGACGTTCATTTTAGAGGGCCGTTTCTGGCATTTCGTTGTATCCCTGTGACAAGTTTTAAGGGGGGAGACTCGTTTAGAGGGTCAAAAAAATGCATATTTTGCAAATATTCTTAGTCGTAAGTAGGCATATCTAAAAATATTTCTCCAAAGTTTCAGATCAAAATTTGATATATTTTTGGAGTAATAGGCTCTAAGGCACCGTGCGTACACTGGCCGATAAGTGCGCTCGAGATTACGCGGTGTTCTCTAGCCCTATGACTCGGCATTCTCTAGCTCGTAGAGCAAAACAAATTGCTTAAGATGAGTATTTTGAGGAGGCTGAAGGACTGCTATATGGAGCGGGAATAGCTGATTAGCCTGCACAATCAGTGAGTTTGGAAAATAACTGCTTGCCTTGAAAAAAAAATTTGGAGGCGTTTATCTCGAAACCGTACTTTTGAAAACTGCGGGCCTGATTAGAAAAATTTTTATTGACGGATTTCATCGAACCAGGACATTTTTTAAAGTTCATCAACAGAGCTTCTGTTTGAACTAAAAAAATTACATCAAAAGTTATAATGAATAGTTTTTTGAAGCATATAAACTCCAAAATTTTGCTGAAAAAATGTACCTTCTATTTCAAATATCGTCAAATTTTTTAGTTTAAAAAAATTTAATGATATTTTTAGTTCAAATAGGAGGTATTATCATGTAGTTTCAGAATTTTTTTGGTTCATGTGTTTCAGATCAAAATTGCGACCGCTTTCACGTTCGCAATGGAGGTCCTCCAGCAGCGCAGTGCTGTAAAGAACATTGCTTTTGTGTTATAAAACATGATAATTTGACAGTAACAAAATTTTTTGTTGGGTCTTTATCCTCTGTAATGTACCTGTAATGTTACTTTATCAATATTTGTAATATACTTATACACACAAAAAATTCTATTTGTCCTGAATTTAGGCGCCCTAAGCGAGTCTCACCCCTTAAAGGGGGATCTCTTACTTAAACTGACCTACCTAAACTTTGAGTCAACCCATTTTCGTATTCAGGCGAGTTTCGAGAGAAAGAAAATACTTGGAATATTAGAAAAAATATCGGCTTTTAAGCATTCCTTTCGTCTGCGACCATAGTGAAAACTATTTCGTGTGTTCTGTCTTTGAGCAAAGACTCTCAAATATAAAAGTGATACTGATTTTGTCGGAATCTTTGTGATGCAGTGATGTATCTTAGAGCATAGCCTCTCGATTTATGTGCGATTTTTAAATATATAAAATAAATCCAGTGCGTGGATCATATGAGAACAATTTTGTTATTTCGATTTAACTTTGATTTGATTATGTATAGACGGTAAAAAAAATTTTTATTTTCTTTTTATCTTTTACCAGAGCTAAGACCCTTAGTTTTTAAATGAGAATTTCCTTATTTAGTGACATATAAGATATTTGTATGAGCTAGCGTTTGTATTAGGTGATTGACTTATTGTATTTACAATTATCTCTTAGAAAATAGAGACCCTTAATTTTGAATTATTGAATGTAAGGAATGAGAGTAAGAATTTTTATGTAGAATTTTGCTTGAAAAGCTTTTCGTTATTCGAATAAAATCTGTGTACAGGAAATATTCTCTTAGCGATAGATGTGTAAAATCTTCATATGTATTAACATTTTATTAAAATAAAATTGTCTTTCCTTGCGATGCATTTTAGTTAGGGATGTAGGATTTTGAATGCATGTTAGATAGAGTGGGATTTCTTGAATGAATGTATTTCGATACAGAAAATCAAGTGTAAATTTCGATCTCGTGCGATCTCTCATATTTAATTAATTAACATTAATATCTGCTGGCTTGGTGTAATCGTACCACCCGATATAGTTACCCTAACACTATAACGCAAAGGTTACAATTAAAGCAACAAGGTGAGGCACGAGTAATTAGGAGAATCAAATTTGATTAGAAAGATGGATACTTAAAAGGCCATCAGTGTATTTTTTAAAGGTGATAAAAACTTAAAACGAGTTTATCTTCCACCACCGACTAGCCAGAAAGATACCCCAAAATGTATGCAAGGTTTTATCGATTATTCGAAAGAGAAAGAGGAATTCGAAAAGTTAGCTGCGAATATGAAAAAATGCACAGTGCATCAAAGTGAGGCTAATTAATTTAACTTGATGGTTGGTGGTAACTAAACTTGATCACAGACAATTGTGCAGTGCAAAAAAAACTATTGAAAAGGTGAAGTGTTGCGAGATACTCTAAGAAAGTGCGGATTTTTGGAAAACTATTGAGATTCGAAAAGTGTCGCGTTCAGAAATAAAACAAATACGCTCGCAAACTTATAGAAAAGTGCGACGTAAATAAGCAGTGGAAATTTGAGTGATCAGTGGTCGTCGGATTTCTTATTTAAAAATAAATAAGGAAAGACATTACGATGAACAAAGCAACGATCAGGTCAACACGGGCTTCAAAAAGAACAAGTCCGGAAATAGAAAGGCAAGTGGATCTCAACAAGGCAAAGCACAGAGGCAAATCATAGACATAGAAAGGAACTTGAGCAGGTCACTAGAAGCGACCACCTGCTTAATTCGATACCTACAAGAACGAGGCAGTCGATTACAGGCCCAACTCCACCACCTCGAGACGGCACAGCCTCGGAAGGCAGAGCGCCTCACGGAACAGCAGGTGGAACGCAGAGACAATGTACCCCCCACATGCGAAACACCGCATAACAAATATGTACTGCCCGAGTTCAATGGGGAAGAAAACCCCATGAGGTACTTGAGGCAGATGATACAATATTGGGAGGCGGTCCGTCCACGTGCCTATGATACAGGCTATCTCATTGAGAGGTCACTATCAGGCCCACCAGAATACTGGTGGCAAGTTGTTAAACATGATGCTCACGACTTTGACAGATTCCTAATGATATTCAAGCAAAGGTACTGGAACGAGCAGGTCCAGCATGAAGTCAAAAATAGCTTAAATTTGGCAAATAACAGCCAGCAAAAGACCGATCACGTGCTGAGTATGCTTCGAAAATACTAGTATATGTAAAGGAATTAACACACGGTCTAGAGGAGAATGAGATCATTAGGAACTGGCCCGGCACTTCTCAGATGAGGTGAAATATTCCATCATAGGAAGCGGCATTATAAAATATGAAGATTTGATCGAATTGTTAGAAGATTTCGATCACATCAGGGCCACTAACACGGGATATCCCGATAACGAGGAATGGAGAAACCGAGGAAACAACCGACAAGACAACTATAACAATAACAATAATAATCCAAACTCTTGGAGGTGCTCTAACCAGGGGGAGGGGGTAGCCACAGAAAAATCACATGCAACAAAACAATAGCTAGCTGACACAAATGAAGTCCAACACGAACCAAAGTGGGGGCTATCAGGGGCAGAGGCAGAACCAGGGCATGGAAATGCAAAGAGGTCCAGGCAATTCGTGGAGACAACAACAACCTCAAACCGCCTACCGTGTACAGAACATGGAGGTGGAAGCACGCGCCGATATAGAACCCCAAGAAGAAGGCCAAAATGAATAACCTGTCGACAGCAACTAGAGCATTGCCGTAGCGGGACTCTTGGAGGGGGCAAGGCAACTCGGCTCAACGAACAAATTTACGCTGATGTGCTGTTGCCCAGCCAAATGATATGAGTACCCTTTCTCGTTGCGCCTAGACTCACGCGCACCTGCATCATTGGAATAGATGTATTAGACGAACACCGAGCTACCATCGATCTAGATTCAAAGTCACTAACCTTTCCTTATTTGAAAGGAAAACCAATGGTCAGGATTATGCAAGACGAAAACCTGAAAAAGAAAGAAAAGTAGCATTAGATGAATTTCGTCACGTGCACGTCAGAAGAAGAGACGAAAAGTCCCAACACACCTACACTAAAGGAAACCCACACAAAGGAAGCCCTGCCAATAGACATTACCTGGGAAGAGGTGAAGAAGAAGATCTCAGAGAGTCCAAATCTGAGTGAAGAAATAAGAGATGAACTCGCAAAAATTATCTAGCAATATGAAACGGTATTTCGGCGAGCACCCGGTCTCTTAACCTCCTATCAGCATGTTTTGCATGTAAAATACGGACAAACCTTTATTGGCAGAAGTTATTTCATCTCCATGGCCCACAGGGACAAGGTTGGAGAAAAATTCCAACAAATGATAGAAATGGGCGTGATCGAGAAATCACAAAGCCCATATATCAACCCCATAGTCCCAGTAATAAAAATAGATGGAACGGTACGTCTCTGCCTCGATGCTCGGAAATTAAATGAAATTCTCATCGAGGATTGGGAGTGCCTAGAAACAGCAGAAGTCCTTTTTCAGAAGTGTAAAGGAATAAACATAATGTAAAACTTTGATATGATGAGTAGCTTTTGGCAAGCTACTTCACACCACAATTCAAGAAAATATACAGCCTTCCAATACCGAAGTAGGAGCTATGAATTTAAAGTAGACCCCTTTGGTTTGGAAACGAGCACCAAGAAATATTAAACAACTTCGAGGATTCTTGGGACTTGTGAATTTTCACTCGCAATTTGGCAGTCAGCATGCTACAGAAACAGTTCCTCTTTTAAAGCTCATAAAAAGGAGCCAAATGGAACTGGGACAAGGTTGCACAAGATAGCTTCGAGAGGATAAAGGAACTCTTTAGCGAGGCAATTTTTCTCTACTTTCCAGACCCTAAAAAGGAGTACTATTGAGAAATGGACGCGAGTAACTTTGCACTAGGAGCCGTGCTTTATCAACTCGACAAAAATAACGCTAAGGAGATCATCACGCTTGCCAGCAGAACATTAAAAGGACCAGAGCTGACATACTTCACTACCGAAAAGGAGATGCTCGCTGTCGCGTGGGCGCTACAAAATTTTTGCACTCATCTACATGGCGTGAAAATTATAAATATAACCGATTATTTAGCCCTTACATTTTTGCAAACATGTTAGTTCGTCAACGCAAGACTAACGCATTAGATATTAGCGATACAAGATTACCGCAATGAGATCAAACACTTACCGGGCAAAGAAAATATAACGGCGGATGTTCTAAGTAGGCTTTACGACGATGAGACGTATACAAAAGAATCATACTGAAACCCGTGAAGTGATAAACGCGCTAAATTATGGATGGGCAGTCGAGATTCGTACCACCCTACAAAATTTACCGCGTCTACAAGAAAAGGACAAAAAAGTTTAGGAAATGAAAAAACTCTTGGAGAAAAACAAAAAGAACACCCGGTATAAACTCCTGAGGGGGGGGGCACCCTTCACCACACAGATGGAACGTGCTATTATTCTCATGTACCTCAGTAACACCTGCGTAAGATGATATGGGAATGCCTATTTCACGTAGGGACACCCCGGCCCAGAGAGGCATATGAAATTTCACTGGAATCTTCTTACGCACCGCGACACCCAAAATTCACACCGATAATTTTCTTTGTGTGATTTACCATTGTACTCTGCATTATTACCCTGTTGCTATGTATAATTCGGCGTTAAAATTTCAAATGCAAAATCGAGAGGGTCAGTGTCGCGAGCATAACGCGACAGTTGAGAACATCCCTTCGAAGGGCAAACTTCGTAGAGGAACACACGAGGGCAGAGCGAGGTCCACCTCGTACTCTGGTCTCCAATTCCTTTATCAAGTGGGGAGTATAATGCTCCTACTAGGAATTTCTTAGTCTGATTTTTATCTCCTCCTTGAAGAGATTCAAGCATTTTGAAGGCAGAGCGAGGTCAGCCTTGTACCCCGGCTTGGAAAAATATTGTGTCTTGAAAAACGAATTTTTGTACTTTCGTGTGAAGTGCCTTCACGCCTTTTGATTTTATCGATGCTTTCAGATTACGAGGCTAGAACCCCAAATATAAATTAAATCTTAATCTGCGATTTTGAATAATTATTTTGAAGTGAATATAAGCGAATATTTCAAATGTGAAATGATACGCATTCTGCAATTTGAACGAGATTTATGTGCCACGGTAGCGTGAACAAACACGCATTTGAGATTTGAATAAACTATATACACAATGGTAGTGTGAATAAAAACTTACATCGTGATTCAAATGAAGTTTGGTAGCCACAGTGAGCTTAGTGAAATTTGTGAGTGACAGGAACTTCCACATCCGGTGCATGTCTGAGCAGAGCGAGGTCAACCTTGTACCCTGGTCTACGGAATAACTGGTGCGAATTTCAAAAGGGTTAATTCATGTTTCATTACATTTAAGGGCAGACTTGAGTCCACTCGACAATCTGGCTAGATAAATTAACGGACACAATTGGCACTATTATCGAGTAATTTACTCACAAAGACAATGTAGGCCCACGCACAGAGTATAAACAAAGATTAGTATTGTGCGACACCCATTGGCATTTAAATCTATTCTATTAGGGTGAATCCCTCTTTCCGAATTGTAAA
>JAUMHM010110904.1:0-21459 GCA_032362435.1 Melikaiella ostensackeni | reverse complement strand
CGTTATCCCCTCCCTTACCTGCTGGCCGAGATCACATCGGGTTCTGCAATCCGAGCCCTCAATTATAGTTCTCTGTGCTTGAGGCTTTCTTCGGCGTGAGTGAAGTCTCATCCGATAAGGCAAAGTACAGTCATGTTAATCCCAACATGGATCCGCATAATCGAACCGCCACTGGAAAATATGTCCGCGGCTGAAAACTTTCCTCAATCCAAAACCGTCCAACGACTCCAAAGATTTTTGGGGTCAATGTGCAAGGTCTTGAGGCTTCCAATCAAGTTCTGAGATCAGTAGCTTTGCTATCAGTTCCAGTTTCAAACGCCACACTTCCAGTAATAAATGATGCTTCTGATATTGCCCTGGGAGCAGTTCTCCAACAATGACGCTGACGCATTCTCTAGAACCGACAAAACATCTTCGAGCATTAACTAAGAAGCTCTTGCAAAATCACAGGCCGAGAACGAAGAGCTTGGCAACATCTTAGCAGGATATATGGTTCTCCAACTCACGAAAATTCCGATTCCATTAACCAACGTTGCCGTATACAGCGATGTCCTCACGCAATCGGCTTGACCTCTTATAACCTCACCCGGACGTCAAACAGCTTTCAATTCTGTGAACAGTCTTGCATATTATGGAACTCGAGCACCCATCGACCTTGTCACACAACGATTTGTGTGACCTTCGATTAAGAAGAACTGTCGAGCCTAGGTGCGAAGTTGCATACAATGCCAGCGTGCGAAGATATTGCTACATGTTGCATCCCCAACAGAGAAATTTCAACCAGCATCATCCAGGTTCAAACACGTACACCTCGACATCGTGAGAAAATTTCCGTAGTCACACGGATATACCTACTATCCTAATCCTCCTAGGAATTCTATCTGTCTGGAAAGAGAATCTACAAAAAAGATCAGCAGAATTAGTTTATGGCGAACCTCTCCGACTACCGGGAGAATTTCTTGCCCCACCACAAGCAGCAAACAACAACCCATCAGACTACGTTAATGATCTGAGAAAGTATTTATTACCCTCAAACCGAGGAGTGGCATGTATTATAGTCTAACACAAACTGTTCTTTTCAAGGAACTCAAAACATGCTCACGCGTTTCAATAAGGCATGAACCCCCAAACTCTCCAAAGACATTACGGTTCGATTTCGACAAGAAGACACAACTGTGTCGATTGACTGTCTCAAGCCAGCCTACATCATCATTGAAGATCCGCGACCTCTACTGAGCTACAAAATTTCGGACAGTACCCCGGAACCAGAGAAGCAACCGGAGGTTGAGCACCAGATCCAACAAAACAACACTAGAACTAGACGTTCGGGCAGACGAGTTCGTTTTCTCGATTAGAGTCAAGCTCTAAATTCTATATTTTGCATTTTCTCATCTCTCAGTTCATATTTCAACTCCTAAGTTTTCTCCTTCAATTTACTTACTTTCAACTGCAATACTTGTTGCTCGGGTATGGGGTTTTTTCAACGACTGTGAGGCACAACTCACAGTTGTGCTGATTCACCTGTGCACCCGAGCATTGATATTCTACCTAGCCTTTTGCCACTTTCCAACATTCAGTAATTGTTTAGCTGTCGCCTTGAACGCTTTGAATCACGCACTCCGAATCTGTGTCTGCAAAGTTCAAAATTTTATGGTTATTCAATAAACCAACATATATATCGTATTTCGTCGAAACGTCATTCCTCATACAGTCATCTTCCCCGTAGTAAATTTCCACCGTAAGGTTGCAAACATTGATTTGAGCCCACAAAATGAATTTTCGCAACATCTGCATGGAAAGTCGTCCTTCGCGCACCATTTACAGGCATCAAAAGAAGGCTTTCGCGAACACGTTCGTGAAAACTTCCTCACACTATGCGAGAAAAATACCCTCATACTGCAAGCATGCACATTTCAGGCAAAAGTTCGCCTTTAATCACCGTTGCGCCTTTGCAAATGGTTGCACTGGCATGGCACCATCTGATGGGATACTTAGTCATTACAATCAGCTGTTCATGCTAGCTATAGAAATCAGGTTAGTCCTATGAATGTAGAGGAGATGGCTCGAATATGGGATAGTTGGATTTCGGACAAACTGAAACATGTTCTTCTCAGGCTAGTATTTAATGTCTACTTCTAATCTAGTAAATAAAATTTTACTAATAAACCCTGCATATGATAGTAGAGTAGGCTGGTGGATCAATATTACACGCGAAATATGGAGACGCTATGGAGTAACAGGAAAGTTAATAATCAGGTAACAGAATTTGACCAAAAGATTAATCTCCATGAACAAAATTGATCGTACTATTGTTTGAAGAATTTTTGTTTAAACAATTCAGCCGAATGTGGCATCCGTGCAGTATCGATCTAGTGGGTGTGCGATTATTGTAAATTTTTTTTTTCAGTTTTCTGTCTAGAGGTTATATTTTATAGGCGCAAAAATTTTGTAGTCAGCAGTGGATCAAATATAGAACACTTTCCTGTCCGTGGGCAGACTAATAGAAGTAGCAGGAAGATTAATAATCATGTGAGAGAATTTGATTAAAAGATGATTGTTCATGACAAAAGTTGATCGTACTATTGTTTGAACAATTTTTGTTCGAAAACGATTCAGACGAATGTGACATCGGTATCGTATCGACCCTGTGGGTGTGTGATTATTGTAGATGATTTCTTAAATGATTTTTTGTGTTCCTTGTTATCTTAATATATATTTATGTGTGGATTACTAAATTATTCTTCATTTCATCATGATGTTTTCGCGCACAATCTTCGGATTATACCGCAAGTTTGCCTAAAAATACGTTACCGGAGATACTCAAGTACGATGTATTGATCAGTATTAACAATTGTCATTTCTTATATAGAAATTGGATAAACAAAAGGAAATTTTTGGCACTTTTGCGCAAGATCTTTGCTTTTTACGCAAGTCTGCTCCAAAATGCGTTACCTGTGAGACTCAACTACAAAACATTGTTAACTATTGACAATTGTCATTTTTATTTAAAAAAATTATGAAAAAGTAAAAGTTTGGCATTTCTGAGTTGAAAAAAAAATAGATTTTCAACTGAACTACTGAAATTTACCTGAAGAAATACGTTAAACTTCGCATGTCTGTTCACAATTAAAATCCTCCATCTTTATAAACAAGTGTAATAAATAGAGAGTGGATTAGCGCCACTGTGAAGTTAGCTGGCGAGCGCCACTCAGCTCTCACACGCGGAGAACTCCGGTTAGACCATCATTTGTTCTTCATAATTTCAAATTGAAAGCGTTTGAAATTTAAAAAAAAATGTATGAAATGATTTTGAATTGAAAACGTTCCAATTCAAAATATTTTGAATGAGGTAAAATTTTGAAAAAAGGACAATATTTCGAATGGAATGAAAAGGAATTGAGCTTGTATTATTTCTGGGAAAGAGCGTCCAAGATTGCATAATTATAAATTGAAAACTTTTAAAACAGAAGCTTTCAAAATTGAAAGCTTTCAAAATTGAAAACTGTCAAACTTAAATTTTCAAATTTGGACAATTAATTTAGAAAAGAATGGAAATTGTATCATTTCTAATTCAAAGCACTGAAAATCGAATAATTTTATTTTGAACTCAAGAATCTCGAAACTGAATGATTTCAGATTAAAATTTCGAAAACAGAACAATTTCGAAATGTTAAAAATAGAATATCTGCCGATTAGAATCTTGAAAAATAGATCACTTAAAATTCAAAGGAATGAAAATTACATTTTTTCTAATTAAAAGCATTCAAAATGGAATAATTTGAAATTGAAATTTTTTTAATTTAAATTAATTTACATTTAAAGCGATTACAATTTGACAATTTGAAATTAAAAATTAAATTGAATGTTTCAAAGTCAAAGCTTCTGATAATCTAGAAATCTAAATTTTTATTAAATCAAAAAAGTTATGATTTAACGTAAAAGTTGATTAGACAAATTTCTCTAAAATCAACAAATAAATTTACCTTTATTTTCACTGTTCAAATGGAAAATTTTTCAATTATAAACCTTTAAAATTGGATTGTTCTAAAAAAACGTTTGAAACAAAAAGTATTTTTGAATGGGAAAAATTAAAAATGAAAATTGTATACTTCAGAACCTTTAAACTTAAACCATTCCGAACTTCATTCGAAACTAAAAAAAAATTTAGTCGCGAAGAATTGTGATATTAAAACATTTTTCTACTCATACCCTTAAACATTTCTATTACCTTAAGTGAACTCAAATTGTTGAGAATTTAATAATTTCTAAATTCACGATTATACTTTTCGAAATTCAACCATTTCAATTTTAATCCCAAGATTTAAACTGATTTGAACTGAAGTTTTTTTTTGCTTCAAATGCTTAAATTTAAAAACATTTGGTTTGAAATTTCCTAATTTTTGGAGGATTGGAATTTCGCACTGTTGTAGTTTGAAATACAAATATTAAAAATGTCAGGACGATTTTACACTGAAATATTTCTAGATTGCAAAATTTCATATTAAAAGCCTTAATAGACAGTTTTCGATTAATTAGTCTTAGATTTAAATATTATAAATTGTTTGGTTTCAATTTCAAACGTGCACAATTTTCTGGTTTTTTAAATTCTTCGAAAACGTAGATTATCAGATTCAAACACTTGATAGTTGCACACTGTTGAGTTTGAAGGTTTTGTAATTAAACAATTTTGAATTGAATGCCTCGAAAATGCCTCCAAAATGAGTTCAAAACAATGAAAAATTAAAACAATACTTTCTCAAATGCAAGCTTCAGAAATGAGCAGATTTTAGAATCAGGCATTGAATATTATTATTATTTTTTTTATTTTAAAAAGGTTCCGAAAAGTTCAACATTTCGAAGTCAGCTGTAAATTAATTATTATTTAACAATTCTCAATGCTAGATTTGTTGAGGGTTGGAATGTTAGCTGCAACTGTGGAAGCCATTTTAAGATTTTCAAAAATGAACGCTTTCCTTCTGTTGTTTAAAATATTAGTGTATCGAGAGAAATTGCGTTCTACATCTACGGATGAGATGGGTGCTTTTTTCATCTATTTTATTTCATTTTTAGAGTAGAGGCAACCTTCAATATTTTGAGCATCGAAATTTTGAGTAGTCAATTCCAATATTTTTAAATCTTTATTTTTCGCAAGGACATCATTCAATTTTCGTTTAGCCACTCTTGATGCTCGTCCGCTTTGCTTTGCTAACGTTTCCCTTACATGCTAAACATAATGCAAGCTTGTTTTGTAACGTTAGTCCATAAGTTTATAATTTTGTGATATATTTGACTCAAAATTAAAAATTTTTTTGTATGTATTCAAAGTTCGCACGCAAGGATTGAGTTTTTAAGACAGTTTGAGCCTTTTTTAGGGATTTAGCTTTTTTCGGATTCAAACTCAATACAACAGAACGAACTTTTTCAAAATTTTCTGCATGATATATGGTACTGCTGTACTTAGTCACGTTCCCCATCGCGTTATAACCAGCTGTGGTGGCAACGGTAATCCAGGATTCATTTGACGAAAAAGGGAAATTCGTTCAGGAGACTTAACAATTTTTTTTACATTTGCAATTAATTTATCTCCTGCATTGTAATACAGGCGAATTCCTTCATTGCAACGCGATGAAGGCCGTGTACGACACATGTAGTGCGCAACATTTTTGAATTTTTTTTTCAAATTCATTACCGGATTCAACCATAAAAGGTGCTGCATCAGATAAAAACAACAAAACTCTGTTCTATTGAATATCGTCAGGCCATAGCAACTGCATTGCATCGTGAAACAGATCATCTATTGTTACATCATTCGCTGCACTAAGTTCTTCGGAAATTAATAAATAAAATTCTCTATATTTACTTTCATCTAAAACTCCAAAGATTACGTTTGCCACTTTTCTACCGCAAGAATCAGTAGTTTCATTAATTGATACCCAAATATCATTATCACCAATTTTGTTGCAAATCTCATTCAAAGTCCGATCGTACAATTTGAGTATAAATATTTTTCTTAAAGTGGATTCTTCAGGAACGTCTTTACCGGAATAAGTTGACAGAAATTTCTTAAGAAAATGATTATTTTCTTCTTTCATTGAGATATCAGCACCCGGGAACATTCCAGCTAAATCTTCATTAAATTTATTTTGATCTTTGGATCTGCTGCAACGCCTTTTAGGTTCAACATTTTCAGAATTTTCGTCAGCATTCAAAATTATCGAATTTTCATCCAATGGTAATTCTGCTTTTCTCTTCTTTTGAACGGCCCTATAATTTTTGTTATGTGTTTTGATTTTAAATTCCGAATTGAGTCCCTTGTTTTTTCATAACAAACTTTCAGATTGCAATATATATTTTCTATTTTTTTTTTGTTTTCAGACAGAGATTTATAAAAATCTTTGTGAAACAGAAAATTAATGTAGCTGAATAATTTATTAATAGCTCAACATTACTAAAAATAACATTGAGAATAGAATCTAACGCGTTACATAGCAACGCATCAAAAACAATTAATGATGGTCTAGCCGGGGTTCTCCGCGTGTGAGAGCCGAGTGGCGCTCGCCAGCTAGAGATGGGTAGTGACAAGAGTCTGACCGATACTGACCGACATTGTCCGACACCATGGTGAATTTTGGACAGATGGGACAAAGTCATATTTCTAGACAAATGTTAATGGAAATTTGTTGAAATAAATTTTTTCATGGTTTTGCAGGACCCATAAACCCTAATTGTAACTAAAAATTGAAGCTAAACATGTTTTTTAAATATAATATTTGAAATATGTACTTCGATGTGCAACATAACCTCACAATCTTCATCCTCATTTAGCGGCATTTTCGAAAAATGACTGTAATGTGTCAGTGATTCATAGAAAAAACAAGACAAAAGTAAACTAAGGCTGATCATGAAGTTTAATTAAGTACACAAATAGGAGAAATAAATTTGTGTATAGAAATGAAAATATTATTTTACGCCAAAATGAAAGAAAGTTAAAAGTAAAATGTAGTAACTGCATTTATATGCAAAATCAGAAATAATTTTTTCTTTTAGAAAATCAAGAACAAAGTATGAGAACCCTTCTTGACACACAAATTTGCCACGTGAGAATGATTTTTAATAAACAATTTGTAGAGAAAATGAAGAACCTACTTCAAATAAAAAACGTTCTCTATGTTCTCGTAAAAATGTTTAATTTGAATTGCTCCTGTGTCAAAAAATTTCGTTTAATGATGATATAACGATGGATTTTATACAAAAACCACAGGCGTACATTTGGAAGGAATTATGAGTGATTCATTTTCTTATATTCTATATTTTACTTGTATATATATGAAAGAATACAAGAAACCAAAACTTTTGAAGAATAATAGTTGTAGCCTATAAATTATGCATATTTCGACGATATTTTTCGTTCAAAATATTCAAAATATTTATATCTCAGACGTGAAATATATAATAAATTCACAAACATTGTAAGTCACAGAAGAAAACATTACAGGCTTCAGTGCTTACTCGTATAGCCATACACATCCCAAGAAAACGAATAGGTTAACGGCTGAAAGAGCTGGCAAAATTGTCTTTAATTCCAGAAACTTGCGATCTTTGGAGCCAGCACTAAATGCAGCATGATGAAATTATATTTAAGAAAATATCACTTTTTGCTTACCAGATCAACTAATTTTTATATCATTAGAAAAGTGACTATCGAATTGATATGCTTGTTTTATATAATAAATAATATTCTACATTGTACTTCGACAAATTTGTACTTGATTTTGATGGTTCATCCCTTACAAAGAAAAACAATCCTCATTGTAAAACATGTTGTTCGCCCAAATTTTGTAAAATGTTTATTTTATAAATTATCTTTATTTTAAAACATATTTTTCGTTGAAAAATAATAATGTGATCATTTTACACAGTAGTAATAGCAATGCATACAAACACGTAAATAAACAGGCATTATTCATTTGAAAAATGAGTATTAAATAACCAGAAGCTACGTTTTTCTTTGATAGGAGAGATAGTATTTTCAACATTTCACACTTTATTTCCTTAAAGATCGAAATAAAATCTATTTTTTAATGAAAACTTTTTGTGTGCTAAAAAATTCACAATTTAAAAATAGACTTTGAGACTACCTGTTTTTTCGGCTCTTTAGAGACAGATGTACAATAAATGCATACAACAGGAAGAAAAAAGAGGGGAAAAAAAAGAGTCAACCAAAACCATTCTCACACTCTTTCCTTTTTCCGTCTCTTTTCTACTACTGGGGGCCCAACATGTTTTAAAGTCAATTTAGACTTCCTCATCAGGGGTAATTTATAGGAAAAACAACAGGTATAAAATTGATAAATCGTTAAATTAGAAAAATATTGTTTTTACCTGAAAATAAAAGAGATATGACTGATAGTAATTTTAGTTTTTTTTGTACATATTTAATTCATTAATTGAAAATTAAAAATTTGACGCAGGTGAAAAATTCTGAATAAATCCCAAATTCAGATCCTTTCATTTTTTGATTGGAAATTAATTCCCACAAATCCCAATTATTTCTGAGGTCTGAGGTTACGTTGCACACATTTATCGTGAAAATCCACTTTTTACGTCTCGCGGCGTATATCCTTTTGCAAAATATAAATCTAATGATATAAAATATTATTTGATACCTAAACGATCATTCAATATATTTTCATTTCTTCAAAATATCAATTTGTCCAGAATTACAACACTGTCAGTTACTGAAGGATATTGTCTCGGTCACGCCGGTCAGGTCCCATCTCTATCGCCAGCTAACTTCGTAGTGGCGCTAGTCCGCTCTCTAGTAATAAACAAAAGCCCACTTTTTGCATTTCAACAGTTCCCTAATTTCACTCTTCCTTATGCAATCAGTGGATCTGAACTGACTAGTAATTTATGTCCCAAATCCTCATTCGTGACTACCCGAGATATCATGCGTGTATTACATTTGTTTATAACAATGACAATTATTATTATTATTATTATTGTCAGGATTGAGACCAGAAGAGCCCCTGACGCTTGGGTCATCCCGATGCGTCCCCTCGTAGGCCCATGCGTGACCCCAAAGCCCTCTCCATAGGGAGAGGACCGCTGCTACGCCCTTGGCCGATATGTCTGATTCACTGATGCAGTTACTGCCCGTAAATGCCAGACGCTTCCCCGCGATCGCGGGGCAGTGACAAAGGATGTAAATAGCTGTCTCATCATCCTTTTTTCACAGACAACAGAGGGGGCTATCTGCGAGCAATATCTTATGTCTGTAATAGTTGAGGTTTTCATGCCCCATAAACATTTCTGTTAGGACCTTGACTTCATTCCTACCGAGCTTGCGTGATTCCGCAGCTCGTTTGAAGTTTAAACTTAAACCCTTAAGTGTTTCGGCCTGTCTGCATTCAGTGGCCTTATTCCACTCCTTCTGATGTTCCGCGGTCAGCAAACTGCTAGTTTCCTAAGTCACCAACTCACTGGAGATGCCTACGACTGCTTCGGGACTAGTGAAGTTTTCTTTTACTGCTAGTTTTACTAGCCTGTCCGAGATCTCATTATCTTTAACGCCACTGTGTCCAGAGGTCCAAAGTGGAGTCACTTGGTTTTCCGTCACTAGATTGTTCAGTGCCTCAAAGTACTCCCATACTAGTAGCGACATAGTCGTTGTTCCATTCAGGGTCACTATGGCAGCCCTGCTGTCTGAGCAAATGCGGATATTTCCTCTATTGCCATACTCCTGTGCCTTATAGGCATACTGGAGAATGGTCATGACATCATTTGTAGGACTGTGGCATAGGACCCCATCGGGATTGTGAAGACCACTCCACTCCTCCTACGATAGACACCGGCTCCTGCTTCGGTCTTCTTACACCAGTTATCCAGATGCTGGCCGCGCATGATGACCAGTATATCGTCGACGTAGCTTATAGCGTGGTAGCCTTGTCTCGTGAGTAGATGAAGCAGTTCATCAACTACCAAGCACCATAGTAGGGTCGATAAAACGCCTGCCTGCGAGCATCCCGAATCAACAGTTCTGATAAGGCTGTATCACCATTAGTCGTAATCACCTCTCTAGAGGTGTAGTTGAAGGCTCCCTCGATGTCCATGAAGGTTCCAATCGCGCAGCCTTTCTGCTTCAGTTGTTTTTCTATTAGGTTTACTGCTCCACTTAGGGCCGTTTCGGTCGAGTGACCAGCCCTGTATGCGTGTTGCTCTTTGTGTAGTGGCCTACTTAACAAGACCTTGTCTTTCCACCATTTTTAGTAGGAAAGATGTAAGCCTGATGGGATGGAAATCCTTGGATGAAGTATGACCGATCCTGCCTGCTTTCGAAATAAAAACCACTCTTGTGCCTCTCCACACCGTCGGGACATATCCCAGTGTCAGACTAGCCCTAACAATTCTCACCAGAGACCCTATGATAGACTCCCCAGCCTTCTGTAAGAAGACTGGGTATATGCCATCCGGACCAAGAGACTTGTAAGGGCTGAAAGACTTCAGGGCCCATCTGACCCTGGAAGGAGTAATAATCTCGTGGGCTAGCCGCCGTTTCGGGCCCAGTTGAGCCACAGACGACTTATGACAATTATTGATAGTCAACAATGTTTTATAATTTAACCTCTCAAGTAACAAATTTTGAGGCAGACCTGCGTCAAAAACCAAAGATTCTACACGGAAATGCCAAACTTATACTTTTGTTTATAAAATTTACTTATAACAATGACAGTAGTTAATAGTCAACCATGTTTTGTCGATAGGCCTCTCAAGTAACGCATTTTAAAGCAGAATTGCGTAAAGGAACCTAAGATTTTGTCTAAAATGCTAGAATTTACCTTTTTGTTCATCCAATTTGTTAATAAAAATAATAATATAAGAATAATAATATAAAAATAATTTATTAAAAAATTGACAAATATTTTTGAGAATATACAATATTTAGAAACATATTAAGCAATTAAACTGAAAATAAAGGGTCAGCTTTACAGGAAATTGCGAATCTATGATTTTTTTATAATAGACCGAATCTATTTCAAATCATGCAGGCCGGCGGGTGACATGCTCAGTATTAGTTTGCCTAAGGAATATGTTATTGTACGTTGAAAATAATGAGACACGTATTTTTTTGAATGAACATAGCGAAATTTTTACATTTTTTACGAATATTTAAGATTTTATGGGTGGAATGAGTTTTTTGAAAAATGAACATTAAAAACCGTGCCATTTTTTTCATTTTCCAGATATTAAAGTTTTTCTTGTTTCAGTTTATTCAGTTTTCTAATTGTTTCAAAATCCACGAAAAAAATATTTTAAAATAATGAAAAATAGTAAAGTTATTCCGAATTTTCGAAAAAAAGAAGAACAATTTTCCTCACAAACCCCAGTCACCATGAATTTTCTATTTGGTATTTTCTTGTTTTTTGGGAGAAAAAAATTATTTTCATTCAACACCCGCGAGTAATATCTCATTTCCAACCCAGTTTCGAGTGGGAAAAATGATACATTATCTGATTGTTGACGATTAGCATAAGTAATCAACATGTTTTTCCACTAGTACAGTAATGAAATTTCATTACTTCATTCATTCATTCATTACTTAATTCATTACTTCACTATTAATGAAGTTTTGGAACGCGGACAATGTTGGTAACACTGCTCAACACTGCCATTTTGCCATAACCTCAAAATTAAAACTTCAAATGAACTCTGAGGGCTATATTTGCGTCAATCAATCAGGTGAGCTATTATTTTCCCCCTTCTCAACAGGGCCGCGTAATGACATATTTCTCGCGGTAGTTGAATAAAATATTGTGTGCGACTAATGGTCGAAAAAGAAGAGTCCGAAGAGAGAAGAGACAATTTATTTGAAGATTTAAAAATTCGATTTTCACAAAAAACCCACATTTAGGTTTTTTGCCAATTTTTTTTCTGAATTTGGCCTTCTATAAAGAAGATATCCTGCGAGTTTTATGCTGGCTCAACCATTTTTGTGTCCAGGAGGATTTTTTTCATACAAAGCAATTTCCGCGTTTTTCTCGGAAACAACGGAAGATACAAAAAAATTTAAGATAAAAGTTTGCACATCTAGAAAAGTTCTACAAAAAATACCTCCTGCTTTTTTGTGATATTTTGCATCGTTTACGAAAACCGGACAAAACTAATAGGATGCCCTCCTCATATTAGCAACATCTTCTTCAAAATATTGTAGGAATAAAACAAATGTGGGGTTTCGCAGAACCTCTTTGGATTTTTTTTCGGATTTTGAAAATATAAAAAGAAGATTTTCTGGAAACCCCCACCGTTTTATTATTTGCAATATATTTTTAAAGTTTCTGATTATAATCAGAGCTGCATCCTATCAGCTATATGTTGGCTAAACCATTTTTGTGGATGAGAGAATGACCTTCTCAATAAGTATTTTGGTAAATAATTTGCCCACAGTACTCAGTAGGCTAATTGCTCTATAATTAATACAGTCGCCTTTATCACCCTTTCCGTAGTAGTGTAGATTGGGACAATAATCGCCTTTCTCCAATCATTTGGAACTTCACCATGCACAGCACACGTAGTCATAAATTCGCTCAGCCACACAAACAAATATCCGCCACCGCTCTTGAGCACTTTAGCTGTGATACCACCCATACTAGCAGCATTACCATTTTTTAGTTTCTCAATTGCGGATATAATGTCGATATTAATTCTTCCTCGGTTACCTACAACGAGATTGTCTAACGTATTCTCTCCAATTTGAAGGTTGTTATGCTCCATTCAATCCTCTATGCAGTTTCTTGGCAAAAAGTCTCATGCAGTCTTTCACTTTGTCCGAACCCCATACCATTTCACCATCAGTATTCTTCATTTCGACTAACTTAGTGCTAGAACTTCCTTTCCTAGTCTTCTTAATCCATTTTCATAATAATTTTTTATTTCCGTCAAAGACATTCTGCATTTTTTCATCTTCTTCCGCCTTGCTTTTATCGTTGCTTTCTTTGACTAGTATCTTGGCTTTTCTGTTTCCATCCCTATATTCATTTTCTAATCTAGTCCCCTTCTCATAGCTAAGACCTTTACTGCTTAACATTCTTGAGTACGCTTGCTTTTTTTTGATGACAGCCACGCGGATTTCATCATTCCACCAAGCATTTCCAGCCCTTCTTCCTACAGACGCAGAACCGCTGACTTCAGATGCACTCTTGAAGATGCTATCCCGTAGTATTATTCATGCACTCTATACATTTTTATCGTCCAATTTAGTTTTCCAGTCTTCTTCATGATGTCCTAAATATCTATGCAGCTTTTCACAATATTCCAATTCTACTTCTGGTTCCTGCGAATTCTCTATTCTAACTCACGTCTGCTTCGGCTTATCATTAATTCTTCTTCTCCTCAACCCTTGACATCGAATCTTTAATGAAACTAAGATGTAGTGATCCGTTCCGCACTCAGAGCCTCTCATAACCCTCGTATCCCTTATAAGCCCTCTCAGTCTCTCATCCACTACAACAAAGTCAACCATACTGTGGCTTTCGCCTCTGTACCAAGTATAAATATGGATATTTTTATGTCTGAACCAAGTGTTCGTCATAAACAAGCCTCCTTCTAAGCATAAGCTAATCAATGTATCCCCGTTACCGTTAGATTTTGGTTCTCCGAAATGGCCCGTATCCTGTCGGTACCTTCGCGTTGCACACCAACTCAGCCATTCATATCTCTGAGTATAATTATGCTTTTTCCAGGGTCGCGAGTCCCTAATATAAAATTTTACGAGTCCCAGAAGGTATCTTTTACATCCCTCTTGTCACCTTTGCGGCTGATCTAATAATCGCGAGCATAAGGTCTCTTATATATTTCATATGGATGACTTAAAGATATATGCTCCTGGAACACAGCATCTCAAAGATGCTGTAAAGGTCGTCGAAGGGTAAATACCCAGCGACAGGTGCAGAGCGTGTCATGCACATTCTGAGGTCAAGAACGAGTTGTGCAAAATTTACTGGCACTTTGATTCCAAGCTAAAAGTTGTACACTCGAGGCCTGACATCGTACTCCTTGACTAAGAGAAACGAACGATGTTCGTGAACGACTTCTTGGCTCCGGCCGACGCCAACATCACAGTCAAGGAGAAGGAAAAGGGGAAGAAGTATCGAGAACTTAAACAGGAGCTGCGAGTAGTGTACAGGTACAAAGAATATTAGGCTAAAATGATTGTCCTTGTCGTCGGTGCTCTCGGAGATACGGAACCATCACTGGTTCGTAACCTCGAATTAATAACCACACAGAAAAATGTCGAGGCACTTGTGAGATTGATGCAAAGAGCTGTCATTCATGGGTCGCTCCGTGTCTTTAAGACTCACCAGTGTCATTTTCCTGGCCTGCAGTCATTCCCAGGGGGCCCTGCGGTGGTTGTTTTGCCAATTTTTTCTATTGAGGTCAAGCAACCACTGCAGGGTCCTTTTGGAAGGGATTGCTATCCGAAAATGACACAGGCTCCCAGTAAAACCGCGGTAAATCACACCTACGGTCACGTCATACGACCGTGAGATGAGTAGCCATAGGGCACGACGAAATCACACAGACAGACCAGCGAAACCCTTGTGTCTTGAAGACACGGAGCGATCTCAGAATGACAGCTCTCTGCGTCCATTTCGCAAGTACCCTGGGATATTTTTTGCACGCGGGTATGGATTCAAGGTTATAAAGCGACGTTGGTTTCGCATCTCCGAGAGTACCGATCACAAGGAGAATCGTTTTAACAAAATATCCTGGGCATATATGTGGCAGCTCCCTTATGAAGTTTCGATAACTCTTCGCCTTTTCCTTCTTCTTGACTGTGATGACGCTGTTAGCCGGAGCCGCGAACTCGATCACGAACGTGGTTCGCTCCTCTTCGCGCTGGAGTACGATTTCAAGCCTCTAGTGTGCAATACGGACTTCTGAATTGAGTTTGTACTTCCAATAAATTTTGCACTTCTTTTTTTCGACAACTGACTCTGTCTCTCTGAGAACTTTCGGCAGGGCAGAGTCGCGGTTAACACTATAAGAGCGACAAAGATGGTGATAGAGCACTGTTAGGGCCGCATTGTGTCTGTGGAAATACGTCGCTCCTGCGTGAGTGGGACAACAGGATAGTACGTGTCGTAGGTGTTCAGAATATGCATGACATGTTTTGCACATATCGCTGCAAAGGTCTTGACGGAAGATGTGGCTACGCTATACCAAGGTGGAAGTGATACTATCCTGACATGTGAAAATAAGACCCTCTGTGTCTGAATTAGGTCCGGATGATTCAAGGAAAGCAAACGTTAACTCTATTGACAAGGATTGATCCTTTACATGTCTGTGAAAGTTTTGTGCATTTTTTTGTCGTGGAGCTTCTCGAAGGAGTTATTGACCTCTGCTTTCTTCACCCGGTCTTTTCAAATAGCTTTTGGAATAATGTTCTCAGCTTCTTCATGCAATGGGTGCTGAACTTCGTGAATCTTTCTCCAAAGAGTCTTCACCTTCTCGGACTTAGAGGCATTTCTGACTGAAACAGGGGTAACGCTGAAGAGGCGCGATGGGTCAGCGAGAAACTGTTGACTCTCTATGAACCTCTCCCTTCCTCTTCTGTATTCTGCTCCTTATAACAGATAGCACCTGTATTTTTTCAACAATGTGCTGCGAGATTGTCAGTAGCCTTCACTTGTTCAATGTGTGATGGTGGATCCTCAGTTCGTGAGTGAACTTTTGGCCCCTCAACTTAAAAGGCTCATCAGATGTTATGTAGTCTATCACGCACTGAATAACGGACGCGTTCTGTTCAACCTAGCCCATTTTCTTGTTCAGTTGATGCAAGCGCATTCTGGGTAATACCCCAACGTTCAACAACTCGGTCAGGGAGGCCATCAAGTCTACTTATAAAAGAAATTGTCGACCCACAAGAATCCGAAAAGCAGGGGAGATGTACTGGTGGAACGAAATTCTCGAAGAGCTTCGCAGGGAAAGCAGAGAGAGGTTCAGACGTTCCAGTATTGGCAAAATAGAAGAACTATGGACCTCATTCACGACGATGAGGGATGAATACAGGGGTGCAACATCTAAGCAAGAAAGCTGGATCAACTTTTACACAGACATAGAGCAAGGGGCAGAGGCGGCTAGACTGGACAAGCTGCTCTCTCGTAATCCGGATGCTTTTTTCGACACTCTCAAACTGCTCGACGGAGGATACTCAGTGTCGGACGAAGAGACACAGAGAAAAGGAGGTGACAAACACCCGGTCTTCTTACAGAAGGTTAGGGAGTCCATCATGGGGCCACGTTTCTGAATCTGTTCACGTCTCTGAATGTCTTGTTTTCGTGTCATATGGAGTGTATTCGCTACCGGTTGCTTCACTTTCAATATCACAATCTTCACTCCTGCTTGTGCATTTCTCATGTTTCTGCACTGCTCTTGCTTCTTTAGTGTTGGAATGAGAGGTGCCAGCATCAACTAAAACCTCTGCAGTTTTTTTTATCCGGCGTTCTATTACCAAAAAGACTCTATTATAAGTAATAGATTTTTTGTTAAACATTCCCTATTTCTTTGAATCGTTCATGCAGAAGTAACAATTCCTTTTATTTTGTGGTTTTTCCAGATTTCTGGTACAGTAAACTTCAAGCTTCCATTGTTTCTATTATCTTCGCATCTGAACAACATTAAATGACAAGCGGAGCATAAAATATGAGGAATCCAGCTTTCACCTCGGTTTGGAACCTTAACGTTGGCGTGTTTTGCATGGATGTCCTCAATTTTTTCAGTCATTTGCTTCCGATACATTGATACTACGTATTTTGTTCAAATGTAGCAAGATTGATCAAGATTGTTCACACAACTGTGCGCTTGTTTTTATTTTTTTTTATTTTTGAAGGCCATGGTTGTTCCAATCCCCGAGCGTTAAGGATTCTAAGGATTCTGGTCCGATCGCAGGCTGGCCCACCGTCCTTGCAGTGATAACCCTCATACCTCCCCAGGGCTAGGTATGAGGGCTTTTCGGCTATGATGAGGACAATGTCAACTCATCGCCGAACACACTACGGCTTCATTCTCACACCCTAACGCCCCCTGAAATGCAGCGTCCCTTCGCTGGCTTTGTTACTGAGAGAGCTGAAAGGTAAATCTTTCTACACATCCTTTTTCAGGGCAGTTGTCATTACCTCCAGCACCTAGTGCAGCAGCAGGTGTTGATACTGAATTTTTGAGTAAATTGGATTACTGCAAATGAATAGGCACCTAAGTCCAACGATTTATAAATATATCATTAAACAAGAGGCTTAGAATGCGTAGTTCACAAAAGACGAAATGAGTTTCCTGACGAAAAATATTATGGGGAAGATTTTCCAAAGAAAATACTGTTGTCATGAGGTATGTTTTTCGAGTTAACGTCTGAGATTTGTTCGTTATTATGCTGATTTGACTTGAAAACTGAGTTCGACGCCTTAAAATCCATGAAAATACGATGCTGGCCTACAAATTGCTGCTCGAACAATTTCGTTTTGAGGTTATGTTACGAACTTCTTAGTAATACAACTGATTTGACGTCATTATTAAATTCAGCGGCTTGAAGTTTATCATGATATCAAGTTTTTCCATCATATACTCAAAAATAACGTTTTTTGAGGTTATGTCCAAAATTTACCAGATGAGTTGATACTTTGACTTCAAACTTGGATTCAGTTCCTCAAAATACATAGGAAAACAATGGTCTCCAAAAACGTTCTTGACCTTTTTTTCTGTGGCTGTGTAATTATTTGGTCCCTATTAAAAAAATCCTCGTGTTATATCCAGATAGGATTTAATCGTTGATAATCCTCGAGGGTTTTCATATTACTCAAGGAAATCCACGAGTATCAGTTAATTGACTTGCGGTTTTTCCTGTGTAAATCCTGTTCGAAAACCCGTGTGGAAAAACCTTCTGGTGCTGGCTCCGCCCAGACCAGATCATCTGGTTTCCAGTCTTGACGTTGACCAGACGGTCTAGCCTAAGTCTGTCCAAAAACGTAACGTTTTTTTGGCTAGCCCCGGGCCAGACCGTCTGGTCTGCCACTTGTCAATGGCTGATCAGTCGCTAGTTAATAGCTGGTCAGTCTCTAATGAATGGCTAATCAGCAGCTAGTTGGAGGCTGGACAGCCGCTGGTTGGACTCCCTTTAAAAATAAAATGAATTTACCCCGTTGGGAACGATTGCGCCATAAATACTAGTTGTTTGGGACAAAACTTTTTTATATAATGACTTGGAAAAAAATAATTTTTCACCCCCCGTCCTGGGCTAGACCAGAAATTCCAGGCTAGATGGTATACCATAGATGAAGTTAGACCTGGACAAGACTAGCACCAGTCTTGAGCCAAGTTAGACCTTTCAGACTAGATAGTCTAGATAAAGCCAGACCTGGGTCAGACCTGACACCAGACTGCCATGGAATTTTTCCACACGGGATTAACACGAAAATTTCTTCAACGACTTTTTTAATAGGGGTTTGCAATGTGTTAGATGAAGTTTGTCACAAAGGGATAATTTTCGCTTGAAAAAGATTCTACTTAAGTGTAAGATACATACAAATCCTCTTGATTAGGTCCATGCAGTGTTAAAAACACATCTCCTACTAGCAATAAATAGTGACCCGAATGAAAATCTACGACACCTAGGTTGTTTCCTGAAGATTTTGTCATCCGAAGAAATTATTTTCATTGTTCAGGGGTTGGAAAATCATTTTTCTTCAGAAATATTAGAGGAAGATATGTTTGAAACACCCATATACCTCTAGGATTATTTGTTAGGACATCAGGACCTTTAGGGAATAACCGGTATGTTGTAACTATCTATTCAGGAACGATCTTCGAGGAAGGTGTTTGTTGGACTCCTGATCTGCAAGGGTTTTGTTTTTAAAGACCAAAACTTCGCGAAGTCCTCCAGATGTGGTAAATAGGATTTTAAGGTAGTACTTCCCTCAAGCGATTTTCTTAAGAAAAAGCTGAAATTCAAATATAATGGGAAGGAATATGTCTTCGATCATACCCCGAAGTTTCAAGCCTTTTTTTGTTTTTAGTTTCTGAGATTTTCGATGACAAAGCCTAACGCTTTAACATACAAGGTATAGGAAATCAGTTGGGGAATGTCTCTAAATCTTACGTATAAAACGAATCGCTCTTACGACCGAGGCAAAAAACTGATCCTTTGAAGTTCATACCAAAAGGAAGCTACTGTCAAAATCTACGTGTACATTTAACGCATGTAGAGTTGTTGAGTGTAGGGTTGCTAACCCGCCCTTATTCTAATACTTCTTACAATACGTATTCTAATACTTTTTCCGATACTCGCTTCTAATACTTATTTTTCATAAGGGGTTGCAGTCCTTGTGAAAATTATATTTAATTTAATTATAAACAAATTATGACAGATTATCGGGTGTTGAATTTTATCTCGGAAAGATCCTTTTTTTAGTTACGTGCTACTTTAAAGTAATGACAAAATAAACTACACTAAAAAATCGACCGAAAAGCTGCTTAGTAGGGGTTAGATCGAACTTAAAGAAGTAAATAAATACAAAAAAGCCGAAAAAGATAAGTCTAGCACTTCTTTTGAATTTCTCATTACAAAAACAATATTGTAAATATAAGCGTAAGCAAACTCTGGTTTGATTTCCAGATTCAGGTCTTGTATTTATGTTTTTCTCATAATAATGGTCGCATCGTTAATAATCTAACTTTTCACATACTACAGCTTTAAATCACGCTGTAAACTTCAGTAGTAGTCACTTGACATTATTTAATAATTTTTTTATTTGAAAAGCAGCACTGCACTATCTTTATTTCACATTTGTTACATTTTGAAGGTTTTGAAGTTCTAGATAACCTCTGCCAAACATCTTTTCTGTCGATTTTTAGTATCCCTTATGCAGTAGGTAAAATGGCTGTCCCTCTGTTAACACGCCTTGCTCAAAAACAATTAGGTCTACCGACTTTATTTTCTGCACGGAGATGTGTTTCACATGTCTAATGCGAGAAAAAAATAGTAAGAATCGCGAGGAAAATACTCATCATAGCGTTGCTATGCAAAATCATGAAAATTGAGGACCTTTGACTCAAAACGCCCTTTTTACCACGCCCAGAGCAAGAAGTATTAAGTCTACCGACTTCATTTTTTAAACGGAGTTGTGTTTCACGTTTCTCATGTGAGGAAAAATAAAACCCTAAGGAAAATACTTATTATAGCGTTGCAATGCAAAAACATAGAAATTTAGGCGTTTTTACTTAAAACACTTCTGTTACTACGCCTAGAGCGAAAAGTACCAAGACTACTGACTTCATTTTTTGCATGAAGATGTCTTTTATGTTTCTCATGCGAGGAGAAATAGTAAGAAATCCGAGGAAAATACTCATCATAGAGTTGCTGTGCAAAAATATGAAAATGTAGGCCTTCCGACTCAAAATGCCCATGTTCCCACACCTAGACCAAAAGGTATTAAGTCGAGCGACTTAATATTATGCATGAAGATGTATCTTATGTGTCTAATGCGAGGAAAAATAGTGAGAATCCCGAGGAAAATACTCATCATTGCGTTGCTATACAAAAACATGGAAATTTAGGCCTTTCGACTCAAAACGCCCCTGTTCCCACGCCTAGAGCAAAAAGTACCAGGCTTAGCGACTTTATATTTTGCATGAAGATTTATTTCATGTATTTGATGTGAGGAAAAATAGTGAGAGTCCCGCGGAAAATACTCATCATTGCGTTGCTATCCAAAAACATGAAAATTTAGGCCTTTTAACTAAAATTGCCAACGTTACCACGCCTAAAGCAAAGAGTACGAGGTCAACCGACTTCATCTTTTGCATGAAAATGTGTTGCATGTGTCTTATGCCAGGAAAAATAGTGAGAACCCTGATCAAAATACTCAGCATAGCGTTGGTATGCAAAAACACGAAAATATAGGCCTCGTGACTCAAAATGCCTTTGTTATTACACGCCCAGCGTGGAAACTTTTAGGTCTACTCACTTTATATTCTACATGATGATGTTTTTCACATGTCCAATGCGAGGCAAAAAAATGTAAGCCTTGGCGAAAATACTCATCGATACGTTGCTATGCAAAAACATGAAAATTTAGGCATTGGGTATATTTTAACGAGATGTAAAAATTGAAAAAGTAGCATCATTAACCCTTTGGTCTCACCACACCATGCTTTAGAAGACATTGAATGTCTGTGAGAATGTTGTCGTATCAATTTTAAGAGTAAATAGTTTTTCGAAGAAAGAAATCAAAGGCCACCATCCCAAGAAATTCAAGATTTTGATTGCAGCCAAAAATTTAAAATACTTCAATAAAGATCCAGATTTAAATTGCCTGACTAACAAAGTATGTATTGAATTATGCGCATCAAATTATGTAAATGTATAACTTTACATATATATATATATATATATATATATATATATATATA
>JAUMHM010110861.1:0-21461 GCA_032362435.1 Melikaiella ostensackeni | reverse complement strand
CACCACTCCTAACCTTCTTGACCAAACATTGCTACCAACTTACTGTTACGGCCATATTATTGCCATGGTTTTGACAACTGTCATTTTTATTGTTGCGTCAATCGACAACAAATCGCCTCATTTTTAAACAAAAAACAGGTATAAAAAACTATCACTTTTTGAACAAATTACAGAAAAAGTAACGGATATTTCTACGAAAAGAAATGAATTTTCAAACTGAAAAGACGAATTTTTAACAAAATAGTTGAATTTTACAGCAAAAAAAATTTTTCAGTTAAGAAAGAAAAAAAATGTCAATCAAATTGTCGAATTTTCAAGCCAAAAAAGATATTTTCTCAACCAAACATATAATAGCAGACTTTCAAAACAAAAAGAATGACCTTTCAAACCAAAATATGTAGTTGGACTTTCTTATTGGATTCTATTAAGTCACTTCGCATTTAAGTTGAAAACGAGAAAAACGATAAAAGAGGAGATTGTGGGAAAGACTGTGAAGCCTGTGATAAATAAATAGAAATTTTGTTAACTTATAGACTAAAGAATAATAGTTTCGATAAAAATTGAAGTTCATTTGTGAAACTTTAAGAATAGTTTTTTTAGAAAACTGGAAATTTTCTCTCCTAAAATTAATTTCTTTAGCGTTCATTTAATTAACAGAATTTATATGTGTATTCGTTCCCTAGTTTATAAAATCTTAGTAATATTTGGGGCCCCTTGTAAATCTTACGGTATCCCACATGGGGGAACGGGGGTTGAAAATTTCAGAAAAACATCTTACGTAATTTTTGGATAACCCCTAACTTTTTATTTTTTAATTTATCGGTAACTTTCATTCACTTCTAAGCAATTCATAACATGACTGTTTTCTTAAAATAGGACAGTGCTTTGTATTATATGAAGTGCTCTTTTTTTGAAGCGGCCTATCAAAAAATTTTACAGGGGGGCCCCACGTTTCTAGTTACGCCACTAAAGAAATTCGACGACTGAAACGTCTATATAGATACTTGTGGACAAATAAAATGTTTTACCTTTTTTTTGAGAGAGAGAATAACCAGTCCGAAACCCTTCGTAAAAATCATCTGTTCGAAGAATGCCAATAGATTTTAGGAAACTATACAAAAAAACTTAGTCCCAAATATCAAGATTCAGAATTTATTCCAAAGAGACAATAATAAGATAGAAAAATATTTTAATATTCAAATATCAAATGTAACTTCAATTGTATTCAAATATTATATCTTAAATTATGTACATCCTTCTGGCAACCTTATTATATTTATAGTAAATACCAGGATGACATTTTAATTATCTTAGAAAAATTATACATATACTAGACTGATAGTATATTAAATATATTTGAAAACAAAAACATCTGTAAAATATCATAAGATTAGAGAAAATTTTAATAAAGTACTCAATGTTACATAATATCCACATATTCTTAATATGGAATCTTCCTCAGAATACCATTTTTTGTAGGCAACGAAGGTATAATTTCTTTTACCTGAGTGTATTTAAAACCTATGGCAACCTTATTTTTTTATAAGTACCAGGTTAACATTTTAATTAGCTGTAAAATTGAAAATTATATGTAGAACCTTATGGCAACCTTATTTTATGATAAGTGCCAGGTAAATATTTAAGTTAGTTGTAAAATTGAAAATTGTATGTAGAACCTTATGACAACCTTATTTTATGATAAGTATCAGATTACCATTTAAATTAGGTATAAAATTGAAAAAATCTGAAAAAATTATCACCAGACTTATGTACATGGAACATGGGAAATAAGGGAAATAGATCATAGTGCCAAGATCAAATTATGAATACTTAAGATTTCTTTCAATTGAGGTATTAATGGTTAACTCAATTTACCAAGAGATATTTATTTTACTTAAATGTAGTTTACAAGTTTGATGAAGTTAGAAATTATTTAGAAGTGTGTTATTGGTTTGGATTATTTATTACCTTTTTCTTTTTGATAAATGGAATAATCTGAATATGTTGGTTCTAAATCAACCCACAATTCCTTTGACTTCAGCGACGTTGTGTTTAAATATTTAAATCAAACAAATTTTGTTTAAAAGAATTAGGTATTGGTTTAAATCAATCAAATATTCGTTTGCCCCCATCTGGAAGGAAGAATTTGTTTGATGCAAACAAACATTTTTCTGAGCGAATTTTTTTTTAAATTCGCAGAAATATTGCCACTCATGAACTAAATATTATTAATTTTTTCAGGAAGTCCAGCATTCCAAAAAGAGCCATGGAATAATAAAATCAGTAGTCGAATTGTTGGTGGCTCAGATGCTGATGAAGCCGCTTTCCCTTATCAAGTTTCTCTTCAAAACAATGGAAATCATTTTTGTGGTGGTTCTATTATCAACGAAACGTGGGTCATGACAGCAGGACATTGTCTCAGTGGGTAAGTTACAATTTTCGAGAAATTGAAAAAAAATGAATCACAAAATTCTTGGAAATTAAAAAGAAACAAAAATCTAACGACCAAATTTCGACATGATACTTTTAAATGTCTGCATTTAAATTGAAAATAACATCAAAACAAAAAAACAGAAAGAAGAAGAATGCAGCCTCCAAATCCCCTTCCTTCTTTTTTTTCGACTTTTCCTTTATTTATTTTTTAAATTAAATCACAATGGGGCCGTTCAAAAATTGCGTCGCACTGCCACAGGGGGGAAAGGTTTTGTGACGACTGACAGTTAAATTAATATCTTTAACTGAAAATTTAAAGATTCAGTTTTTGGTTAAAAACTTATCGTGTTTAGTTAAAAATTCAACTATATATCAAGTTTTTCATTGCTGTTTCATATTTTTAGGTTGAAAATTCAACTACTTGGTTGAAGGTTGAAATACTTTGCTAAACATTCATTTCACTGGTTGAAGATTCTACTATTCAACTGATGATTTAATAATTTGGTTGAAAGTTTATGTATTGCGTTAAAAAATCACTTTATCAATTGGAGATGTATCTCTTTAGTTGTAAATTTAACTATTTTGTTGAAAATTTGTTTTTTTTGGTTGAAAATCAATTTTTCCACTCCAAATAAATATTCCATTTTTGATTAAAAATTGATCGTTTTTAGTTTAAAATTCAACTATTTGGTTGAAAATTTATTTTCTTCTAAAGAATCTGCCATTTGATTTGAAAACTCAACAATTTGTTTAAAATTTTTGTTCTCTCTTGACTGCAAAATCTTTTCTAGTTAAAAATTCAACTCTTTCGTAGAAAAATCGTCTTTTTGGTAGAAAAATTAATCTTTTTAGTTAAAGATTTAACTGTTGTATTAGAAAATCGTCTTTTTTGGTTTAATTCGACTGTTTTTTTTGGAATTGAAACCTTTTTCGAGTAAAAATTGTACTATTCAGTTGAGAGTTGAACTTCTTTCTTAAAAATTCATTTGCTTTCCTGAAGATTCATCACTTCAGTGTAAAATTCCACTATTTTGTTGGAAATTGAATTATTTTGTTAAAAATTCTAACTGGTTGTTGAAAATTTGATTATTTTGTTATAAATTCAACAATTTTGTCAAAAATTCAATTTTTTAAAATTCAAATACTTTGTTGAAAATTAATTTTTTTTGTTAAAGATTCATCATTACGGTTGAAAATTTACTTCTTTGTTTAAAAATTTGACTATTTTTTTGAAAATTCAACTATTTAGTTTTTCACTAATAATTCATATTTTTGGGTTGAAGATTGAACCACTTGGTTGAATGTTGAACTAATTTTCTGAGCATTCATTTTACTGGTTGAAGATTTAACTATTCATCTGAAAATTCAAGAATTTAGTTGAAAATTTATGTATTTTGTTGAAAAATCACTTTATCAATCGAAGATCTATCTCTTTGGTTAAAAATTTGAATATTTTGTTGAAAATTCGTTTTTTTTTTTTTGTTGAAAATCAATTCTTGAACTCCAAATAACTATTCCACTTTTGGTTAAGAAATGATCGCTTTTAGTTTAAATTTCAATTATTTGATTGAAAATTTAATTTCTGCTAAAGAATCTGCCTTTTTGGTTTGAAAACTCAACAATTTGGTTAAAATTTTGTTTTCTCTGAACTGCAAAATCTTTCCTGGTTGAAAATGCAACTCTTTTGTTAAAAAAGTCATCTTCTTGGTAGAAAAATTCATCTTTCCAGTTGAAGATTCAACTATAATGTTGAAAAATCGTCTTTTTTGGTTTAACAACTGTTTTTCATTTGAACTTGAAATCTTAAAAAATTCATTTGCTTTCTTGAAGATTCATCACTTTAGGGTAAAATTCAACTATTTTGTTGAAAATCGAATTATTTTGTTAAGAATTTTGATAATTTGTCAAAATTTTTACTATTTTGTTATAAATTCGTCATTTTCGTGGAAAATTATTTTCTTGTATGGAAATTCAACAATTTGGTTGAAATTGTTTTTCTTCTTTTGACTGAAAAATCTTTCCTGGTTAAAAATTCAACTCTTTTGTAGAAAATTCGTCTTTTTGGTCAAAAATTAATTTCTTTAATTGAAGATTCAACTATTTTGTTGAAGATTTGTCTTTTCTGGTTCAATCCAACTGTTTTTGATTTAAAATTAGAATCTTCTCTCATTGGAAACTCAACCAAACTTCGAACACGTATTATTCTTGGATTTGTATACTTATTTTTGAAAGCTAAAATTGGCTTCTTACGTCATTTCTGACTTTGGTATCAAAGTTTTTGCATTGCTTCTATATTATTTAGTTATGTAAAAGCAAAAATATTGGGTGACCGAAGTTGGGTGATTCTACAGTCTTGATTGAAAGTTAAACTTCTTTGTGAAATATTCATTGTTTCTGTTCAAAATTCAACTATTTTGTTAAAAATTTAATTATTTTGTTAAAACTTCAAATATTTTGTTGAAAATTTAATTGTTTTGTTGAAAAAGAAACAGTTTTCTTGAACATTTGACTTTTTGGATAAAAAATTCGTCGTTTTTGATTGAAAATTTATCTTTTTTGTTGAAAATTCTACTATTAAGTTTTTCATTGATAATTCATACTTTTGGTTGAAAATTCAACAACTTGGTTGAAGGCTGAACTAATTTGCTAAACATTCATTTTACTGGTTTAAGATTTATCTATTCAACTGAAAATTCAAGAATTTGGTTGAAAATGTACTCTTTCCTGAAGAATCTGCCTTTTTGGTTTAAAAACTCAACAATTTGGTTGAAATTTTTGTTCTCTCTTGACAGAAAAATTTTTTGTGGTTGAAAATTCAACTTCTTCGTTAAAAATCGTCATTTTGGTAGAAAAATTAATTTTTTTAGTTGAAGATTTAACTATTGTGTCACAATATCGTATTTTTTGGTTGAACTTGACTATTTTTTATTTGAAATTGAAATCCTTTTCTATCAACTGTTTCATTGTGATTGCAACTATTTAGCTTGAAATTATTTTCTAATTCAACTATTTGGTTGAAAAATCATCTTTCTTTGTTCAAAATTAATATTTCCTTTTTTGGTTTTTTTGTTGTTTCTAGAGTTTTGTGAATGTTTTTTGTTTGTGATTCAATTCAAAAAAATAAAACTGAGAGAAAACAGGTGGAAGAAAAAGGAAGGGATTTGGAGGTTTCCTTCTTTTTCTTTCTCCTTTCTCATTTTCGTTTTTTTTTTTCAATTCAAATGGAGATGTTTAAGAGTGTGTTGTCCAAATTTGATAGTTGAACTCTTGGTTTTTGTTTTAATTCTCAAGAATTCTGTAGTTAAATTTAATTTAAATTTTGATTTATACTGATCTCAGTTCCTTTAGTTTGAATAAAATATTATCTGTATTTCCAAAACACAAAAATTTTGATTTGCTCTGAATTTAATTTCTCAAATTAAAAATTTTTTTATCTCTACTTCCCAAATAATGCTAGAGATAGAATTTTTTTAATTCGTCTAAGAAGAACCGATTTTTTCCTAATTTTGGTTTCGACCCTTTCCAAAAATTTATTTTAGAGCTCCGGTATCTCAAATTACCGTCGTTGTTGGTACAAATGACTTAGAACGAGGAGGAACCTCATACAAAGCTAAAAGATTGGTTGTTCACCCCAACTTTAGTATGACGAAATTAACTGGCGACATAGCTTTACTTCAGCTTGAAAGTCCAGTTACTTTTTCAAAGTCAGTGAGCCCAATTTCCCTCCCAACTTCTGACATTACTAAGACTCATACACCTGTAGTTGCATCTGGATGGGGGAAAAAATCAGTGAGTATTGCCAAAATATCTTAATTGAATACTGTAGAATGGGGCTAAGTGGCTCGTTTTTTTCGGTTTTTTAAAATAAGTGCAAGAAGGAATTTAAATTTGGTACTGATTCTTAAAAAATATAATTTCTTCATGTCCCTCTTTCGTATCATGAAGCACAAAAATACATTTAATTCATAAATAACTATTCATCATCCCTTGAAGTGTTAGCGACTTTACCCCACAATGCGGGAATAAGCCGCTCACTCGTAAAAAAGTGAAAAAAGTGACAGGAAAGAAAAATTTAGAGAGTAAGTAATTATTCATGAGTTTTCTAATTATTTTAAAGCAAATGAAGCTATTAAAACGAATTTCAAAGTTAAATAATCTGCTTATTGACATTTCGAAAATAACCAGATTTGTTCTTGTCATCACGTATTAGTAAGTAAGACATATCACAATACATGCTATAATTTAATAGATTTTTATACTTTTTAAACATTGTGAAAAGTATTTTTCATTTTGTAAACGAAGTGATTTTTAAGGGAAACAATTATACTTTTGGTTTTTGAAGAAAGAGTACGAGCCCCTTTACCCCGCAAATACGAAAACTCTTTTCAAAATCACTCCACAGGACGAAAAATATAGCACACTTATGTGAAAATTTGCATCAAAATTTTTCCTGTGCTAGAAAATATGATCAATTGTACAAATTTCGACAAACTTCTGCCAGTCAAGTTTTTCACGAGTTTTTTTTCACATAACCTAACCATATCTCCATTTGTTTGTACTCACTCTCTTTTATGGATACAAGAGTCTTTACAGAACAATTGCATGTTTTCTTATCGACAATCCTTATATACTACCTTACCAACTATTTTTTAAATATTTTTCTATATCAATATTATTCAATATTATTTTTTCAATATCGTCTTAACCAATCTTCTCATTCCTATATGCTTGCGACCTTGCCCTGGGCTTCCGTCTCCTCTTACCACTCTCAATCTCAAAAATGTAACTCAATTCTGCAACACTATGTCCTTTTTCTCCTTCTTTAGGAGTCATTTTTTGGCTTTTCCGTACCCCGTGCAACCAATTCTCTATTTGATCTTTTCCAGCTTCTTCGTCAACTTCTCACCCTGACCATTCCCCTTCAAACTCCATTTTATTCTTTTTTCCATACTCTACCCTTACCCTTCGTCACCTGTACACCTCTCTAACACATGCAACCATGATTTCTGCTCATACTTACATACACTACACAGATTCTCCTCGTCATTCATTCAATACCTTCATGCTCTCACCCCCTCTCCCATTCTGAATCTCACCAACTCTATTCCATTTGCTCTCCTTTTTAATCTTTTTCAGTTATTCCGGATCCCCCGCCCTCTTAACCATCCCGTACCAGCTGCTGTGCTATGATTCCAAGAGTTTTTTTCTTTTTTCTCTCTTTGCTTGCTTTCCTTCCACCTTATGAGTTTCTCTTCAAAGTTCCAGGATCTTTTTAGTTGCCTGACTACCATTTTCTATCGTCCTATTTCTTCCCTCAACACACAACTCACCCCCATGACCCATCTTAGAAATCTCTCACGCAGGCTTTCCACTCTCTTATACTCTTTCTGTCCCCAAATTGCCACTCCATAACTTAACACTGACCACACTAACAGATCGAATATCCTCCCTCTTATCCCTCAGGCATCCTTCAACCTTCTCTTCCCTATAACCCACACTTGTCCCATTACTTTATTCGCACACTTCAATCTCTTCCTCACCTGCAGCTCGTTTCCTCCTCCTGCTCCGAACCAAAATTCTAGGTAGCAAATCTTCTTCACCAACTCCACCACCTGGCTATTTATCTTCCATTCGTTCTCTCCTCTACAATTTCTTTTTCTAAAACACATCATCTGCGTCTCACTCACAGTACCCTCAAATCTTTTTCTCTCACATATTCTTCGAACGCTTTCATCATCAGAATCATCCCTTTTTCATGATCCTCTACTAGAACTACTTTCTCTGCGTATGCTAGTTAATACAGTTTGCCTGTTCTCAATATTGTACTCCCTCTCTATCTTCTTCTCTGAGTCTGCCAGTGGGACACTAAATATAAGTGTGCTGAACGGGTATCCTTACCTAAGTTTCCTTCCTGTCGATAACTCCTTTCCTTTCTTTCCTTCTATCTTCACCCTTAAACTAGTCTCCACAAATATCTCTTTTATCCTCTCTATCAAATCTTCTTCTACTCCTCTCCCTTTCATGGTCTTTCATAGCACTCTTCTATTCATGGAGTCAAATGCTACTTTGAAACTTACAAACTGTGCAACTATTTTCCCTTTTTTCCGCCCCAAGTTCCCGTCGACTAAAAAACTGAACCTCTAGCCTCTTCCTAAACACTTCTGCAAAAATTTCATAGCACACTGACATGAATGTGATACCTCTATATTCATCTACACATTTTCCCTTTCCTTCCTTCAGCAACAACACTACCATCCCAGTGGTCCATTCTTCCGGCCACCCTTCGCCTCTCCCACTCTTATTGCAAATGCTCCACATCTCTTCTTTCGCCCTCTCACCACTATATTTCACTGCTTCATTCTCCGAGCTACTCCCACCTGTTCCCTAGTTTCTTTTTAACATTGCAGTTGCCTTATGCACCTCTTTCCTACTAATCTCGTTTCCACTGTCCACTTCCCCCACAACAGCCTTTCTTCCTTCACCATTTAACCTATTTTCCATGCCCCCTAAAAGTCTCTTGAAATACTTCATCCACTCTCCTATTCTCATTTCCTCATTTACGCCCTTCCTTCCTCTCTCCCTGTTTCTCTCTTGCCACTACCTCCTTTCCCTGTTCCCTAATTTCTTTCCAATATTAAAATTGTCTCATTCACCTCTTTCCTACTAATCTCGTTTTCACTGTCCACTTCTCCCGCAACAGCCTTTCTTCTTTCACCATTTAACCTATTTTCCACACTACCTAACAGTCTCTTGAAATACTCCGCACTCTATTCCATCCCGATTTCCTCATTTATGCCCTTGCTTTCTCCTCACCCTGTTTCTCACTTCCCACTACATCCTTTCCCTTATCCTAATTTGTTTTTGATATTACAATTGCCTCATTCACCTCTTTCCTACTAATTTCGTTTCCACTGTTAACTTCCCCCGCAACAGCCTTTCTTCCCCTACCAGTTAACCTAATTTCCAAGCTTCCTCAAAGTCTCTTGAAATACTCCGTCCTCTCTTCCATCGTGATTTCCTCATTTATGCCCTTCTTTTCTCCTCTCCCTGTTTCTAACTTGTCACTACCTACTTTTCCTGTTCTCTAATTTCTTTGCAATATTACAATTGACTCATTCACCTCTTTCCTGCTAATCTTGTTTTCGCTGTCCACTTCCCCGCGAAAACCTTTCTCCCTTCATCTTTTAACTTATTCTCCACGCCCCCTAAGAGTCTCTTGAAGTATTCCGTCCACTCCTCCATCCCAATTTCCTCATTTATGCCTTTCTTCCTCCTCTCCCTGTTTCTCACTTGCCACTACCTCCTTTCCCTGTTCCCTAATTTCTTTCCCATATTACAATTGCCTCATTCACCTCTTTCCTACTAATCTCGTTTCCACTGTTCACTTCCCCCGCAACAACCTTTCTTCCTTCTCCATTCAACCTATTTTCCACACCCCCTAACAGTCTCTTGAAATACTCCGTCCACTCTTCTCTCCTGATTCCCTCATTTACGCCCTTTCTTCCGCTTTTCCTATTTCACACTTGCCACTACCTCCTTTCCCTGTTCCCTAATTTCTTTCCAAGATTACAATTGCCTCATTCACCTCTTTCCTACTAATCTCGTTTCCACTGTCCACTTCCCCCGCAACAGCCTTTCCTCCTCCACCATTTAAACTATTTACCACGCCCCCTAGCAGTCTCTTGAAATACTCCGTTCACTCTTCTATTCTGAATCCCTCATTTACGGCCTTCCTGCCTCTCTCCCTGTTTCTCACTTTTCACTACCTCAATTCTCTAATTTCTTTTCAATATTACAATTGCCTCATTCACCTCTCTCCTACTAATCTTGTTTATACTGTCCACTTTCCCATAAAAGTCTTTGTTCTTTCACCCTTTAACCTATTCTTCACGCCCCCTAAGAGTCTCTTGATATACTCCGTTCCCATTTATGTCCTCCCTTTCTCCTCTCCCTGTTTCTCACTTCCCACTACCTCCCTTCCTTTACCGCTTTCTTGACTCCTTTCGTGTACCTTCCCTTCTTCGTCTGTTTTTTTTTCACTCAACATTCTCCCGTGATCTCTTCTTCTCCTCTTGAATTTCCATTTCTCCATTTTCCCCTTCCACCATTTTCTTACACTCTCCTTCATCATTCGTTATAACTGACGGAACCGCACTAAACAAGCTTTTAAAAAAAGTTTGACCTCAAATAAGAATCGTTCGAGAAAATTTGGGCTCTTTTTTATAAATGGTATAAGAAAATAAAATTTTTCTAAATTTCAGATATTTGGTGGTGTTTCGCCAAAGTTGCAGTACCTGAATATTAAAACTGTCAACCAAAAATTGTGTAGCATTCTGAGTAACCTAGTAACCGAGAAGAACATTTGCACGATTAACAGATTTGGAAAAGGAATGTGCAATGTAAGTATGAGATATATTTTTTCAGCTTCAGAGGCAATTATTAATTTGAAAGAATAACGAGAAAAGGTTGACATCATTAAATAAACAAATGACCATTGCTGTTGATACAGGGTGATTCTGGCAGTCCAATTGTTGCAAATGGCGTTCAATTTGGAATTGTTTCCTGGGGACTTCCTTGCGCTTTGGGAGTGCCCGATGTCCACACTCGAGTTTACAGTTACGTCGACTGGATCAATGGTTATGTGATCGGTGATGAGCAGTGATAATAATTCGTTAATTTATAAATGGAGTCTTATTGCAAATATTGTATTATACTTGTAGAAATATACTTTTTAAAATGTTAAAAAAATGTCTGTCATATTTCCTGCGTTACAATTTTTTCCTCTTGAATAGTAAATTGTGTATGAAGGGCGTAAAGTTGGCAATTCTCACGAGTGGAGACTGTCAATTGTGCGCCCATGATACACACAATATTTTTGTAAATAACCTGCATCTAAAGTTTGCTTCTGAGGGCATGTGCAGGGGCGAAAAGTAGCGTTTTCTGCGCGCGACTAAGGAAGCGGGCGCAAAAAGCTACTTCGCGCCTGCCCCGTCTCCGGGTGAAAAAAGTTACTTCGGGTACACTTTACATTCACGAAAAGGCATACTTTCGATTCAGGTGGGATAATTAAAAATTTACTTGTCAACTTAAAAAAGGAGAATTGATTGGTCGAGATAGAATTCTAAAAATGGCCAAATTTGAATTAAAAATTGACGATTGAGATCTTTTTATTATTATTTTTTTTTTTTTTGGTCGAAAGTATATCTTATGACCGAGTGCATATTTCATTATAAAAAGAAAATTAAATAATAACAGAGATACAAAGTTCGCTGGTAGATCAGACATTGATAAAAATGTGGGTTATCATATTGCTTAACACTGATAGGATCGTATAGACTTCGAATCAAATTTATCACATCTGATTAAATTATATAAAACCAGTAAATGTAGGTCCTCTCGAAGTGAAGGGATAACTTTCCAACATGAATTGTCTTCCGTTTGTTGTATTCTTCTATCTTCTGCCGAATACATTTGGTATGTTTATTAAATATAATTTTTAATTTTTAATTTGCAATTTTTTGCAACTATTTAATAAATTGAATTCAGAATAAATCAAAATTCAAATTCCTCTTTAAAGTCCAATATTTAAATGTATCTACGAAATTTCTAGAAATGAAAATTCTTTTGAAAAGAGAAAAGAATCTTACAATAAAATTTTGACAACACTCTCTTGAATTTTTCCATTCAAATAGAAGAAAATAAAAGAGAAGAGAAAAAAGAGGGAAAGGGATATGGAGGCTGCCTACTTTTTTATTCCTATTTTTTCCTTTTAATTTCTTCAATCAGAATAGAGCCATTTTAGAGTGTGTTGTTCAAATTTGATAGTTAGATTCTTGTTTTTTTTTATGATTTTTTTATTTTCTGAAAATTTTGCATTAAAATTTGCAATTTATAATTCACAACTTACATTTTAAAATTTATATATTGTCATTTAAAATTTATCATTCATAAACAACATAAATTATCTTGTTTGTTGCACCTCCTGTTTTTTGTTAGTTGCTCATATTCTTCTAGGTTTAAGGAGCTCAAGATCAAGTGATTTCTCTATTATAAGAGGATTATTTGTAAATAAACTTTCAAAATTGATTGAAAGGTATTTTTTTCGGATATTGTAGAGATATTTATGATGATTCATAGTCGGGTTGAACAAAATGTAATTGAAAGCTGCTTGCATATGGGATTTTCTGGTTATGGTTTCCTGGCATCCCATCAAAGTTCTCAGACGCCAGATCCTTTTTGGAAAACACTTAATTTTTGTGTTTCAAAAATTATGAGATGTAGAATTCGCAAAAAAGTTGACAGTAAAAGTTGCTTTGAATTTTTTCTTAATTTTAAATTTAATTTTACAGTCTTGTACATGCTAAAGTATGATAGAAACCATTATTCAAAAATTTCTTATAAAAATGAAGCTTATCAATATAGGTACGTACCAATTTTCTATTTTATTCAAGTATATGGCGTCTATCGTACTTTAGAAAGTACAAAACTATCGAAGTAAGTAAAAAAATTTTTAATTAATTTAAAGGAACTTTTGCCATCGGCTTGTATGCAAATCCTACATCTCTTAAGTTTTCAAAAACAAACATTAATTTTTTACGAAAAAGGCTCAGACATGAGCAATGTCCAAATCACAAAATAGTTATTGGTGTATTTTTTTACCATTTTTTTTTCGAGGCTCAGTATAATTCCCCACTGATTATGGCCCAACTTTTTATATATTCTTTTTATTCCTAATCCGCTCTTTGACAAATCCTGGAGAAAATTGTACACAAATTTTGAATTATTTACACTAGAAAATTCAATATTTTTCTATTTATTATCAATTTTTCAAAGCGTTCCATTTTCGCCTTTTTCATATTGAAAAGCATACTTGTTATTAAGAGAAAAAAATACTTACATATTTCAGGAAATTCATCATTCCAAGATTCTCAAGCCATTTATAAAAAAAAACCATGGAATAATAAAATCAATCGGATTGCTGGTGGTATTGATGCAGCTGAAACCGCTTTTCCTTATCAAGTTTCTCTTCAGAACTATGGAAACCATTTCTGTGGTGGTTCGATTTTAAATAAAAAATGGATTTTAACAGCAGGACATTGTCTCAGTGGGTGAGTTAAAATTTTATGGACAAATTTGAAAATTAATATCACTTTTATTGATCTGTGTTATACCTGTATTGTTCAAATTAGCAGGAAAATGCAACAATTTATTCACGATGAACAAGACCGATATCTGATTTAAGTTCACCTACCTCCAGCCAGTTACAGTTTTAGAGTTATCATTTATACAGGCGGTGCGGTCAACGTAAATTATCCAAAAAAGGCTCAAATTGTTAAAAAGGCGTGAAACTTGGTGAATGTGTGCTCTTTAACCAGAAGAAAATTTTAGGAAAGGGTGCCAAGCAATTTTTGAATTTTTTTTTAACAGACTTTTTTTGAAAATGCGGTATTTTTCAAAATAATGGAAATAGTTGTCTTTTTATTTTTCATTATTCTAGAGGGTTCCCTAAGTTTTCCAAATCCGTTGAAAATCGTTTAGCAGTATAAAATGACAAAATGGCGGCCATTTTTCCTTTCCATTTTTCGATACTTTGAACCATTTTTTGAATACCTTTTTTGAGTAAAAATACAAAAATTGGACTTTTTCGTTTTTATTATTGCGGAGGGTTCCCTACATTTTATAAATCCGGAAAAAAGGTGAGAAAATAAAAATTTAACAAAAAGGCGGTTATTTTCGTGAAAATCAAGAATTTTGTTTTTCCCGAAAAATATGCTAGACAAGGAAAAAAGTTTGAAGCAAATTTGGTCTACTGGAGAGGCCCAAAAAAAGTTTTTTTTCCATTCTCCGATATTTTAAACAATTTTTTGAGCATGTTTTTTTAAGTAAAAATACAAAAATTAACTTCTTCCTTTTTATTACTGTGGAGGGTTCCCCAAGTTTTCTAAATCTGGAAAAAATTTGAAAAAAATAAAAAGTAAACAAAATAGCGGTTATTTTTCTAAAGATCGAATTTTTTCTTTCGAAAAATATGCTAGACAAGGAGAAAAGTTCAAAGAAAAAATTAATCTTCTTGAGGAAGCCTAGAAAAAATTGCTTTTCCATTTTCTGATATTTTGAACCGTTATTTGAGTACAATTTTTTATTGAAAATACACATACTTGAAGGTACTTAAAAAACAGTTAAATATATCAAAAAATGGAAAAATAACGTTTTGCAGTTCTCTTCAATGAGAACGATTTTTACTTGGAACTTTCTCCCGTGTCTTGCATATTTTTCGAAGAAAACCCAAATTTTGTATTTTTAGATAAATAGCTGCCTTTTCGTTAATTTTTGAGCTTACTCGATTTTTCTCCCGAGTTTGGAAAATTTAGGGAACCCTTCCCGATAATAGATAAGCAAAGTTAATTATCTCCATTATTTTCATTTTGAAATTTTCATTTCATTTCATTTTTACCTTCGTCTGATCTACATTTCATTTCAATTTCATTTTCATTTCCGTCTTATATCTATTTTTGAAAAGTACCAGATTTCCAACAAAAATCCCGTTTTTTTGGAAAAAACTTTTTAAAAATTGTTGGCAGTCTACCCTAGAGCTTTTTTGGGTTAAAAAGAACACATATACCGACTATTAAATGTAAAGTTGTGGCAAAAGTGTTTAAGTTGAATTTATTCTTATTGGTTTCTCACTGTCACTTCTTACCAATTTTTTGAAAATGGTTGAATTTCAATAAATCATGGGTTGTTTTTTCGGAAAAACTTTCCTTACAACTCTACTTTTTCCAATTTGACGGTCTCAGGTTGAAAGAAGAATGAAAGGGGAAGCAGGGACGAAGAGGAAAAAAATTAATTTAGGACATGAAAGTGGACAGTGGAAAGAGAGGGTAAGAGATTAAGAACCTAATAAGAGACATCGGTGAACAAGTTACAGAAGAAGGGATAAAGAGACCAGGCGTGAAAAAAGAAGGGGAAGAATTTTTTCAAGTAGGGAGTGAGAAGAAGAGGTACCAAGTCCTGGACAAAAGAAATTGTTAAAAGAAATTAAAGAATCGAAGAATCGGAAAGCAAAAGAAAGTGGCTAATCGAGCGGAAGGCATGGGCTGAGAGGTATGAAAGTGGTAGGATAAGGATTGGGAGAGACAGGATATGAGTGAACAGAGAGGTCTGGATATAGGATGACAAATGAGAAGACCTGAGGGAGTGCAGAAAACGGGAAGTGAATGAAAAGGAAGAAGGGGAGAGTAATTAGAATATAGGTGTTACAATAGGTTTTATGAACGACAAGAGGAATTGAATACAAGAAAGAAAGAAGATGAATGCAAAAAGAGAGACATAAATGTAGCGTTCTGGATGGAAAGGAGTGGAAAGACATGAAAAGAATATTACCAAAAGGATATGTGTTGAAGATGCAAGCAGGGAGAAAGGATCACGCAAAAGGAAGAGGTATGGGTGGAATGTTGTCCAGGGTGAGAAAGGAAATGGTGGTGGAAGAAGAAAAGGAAGAGGATACGGAGGAAATGGATGGAACAATGGTGGGATGAATAAAAGTAGGAAAAGTTATTGTGACTGTTGTGTGCACGTACAGGAGAAGATGAGAAGATGGCAGGATAGAGAATGATAAGGAAGTTGAGAGAGGAAAAGAGGAGGGGTCTTAGCCAATAGGGTGGGGAAATCTAAATGCGTGAACCACTGAACAAGAAAGAGAGGCGTAGGATGGAGAAAAAGAAGGTCTTCGTGAGAAACTCGAAACATAGGGAAACGGATCGGTAGGGCAGGATGCTTCTCGACTTGTTGGAAGAAGCAGGATGGTTAATTCGTGACAAAAATACCAAGGGGGAAGAAGAAGGGAAAATGACCTTCACATGCGAAGAGGAGATCGTAATAGATCGCATTCTGACAAAGGAAAGAGTGAGAGAGCTCATGGTTAGAATGGAAGTAGGCCATGAGATAGGCGCCGAGCACTTTTCGTTGATAGCGACATTAAGATGTGGAGGATTAAAGTGCGGTAGGGAGAAGACGGAAGGAGCAGGGAAAAGAAAATTAAAAATTGGTAGTTGATGGGGTTTAGAGGAAGAGGTGAGCCCGAAAGGAGATGAAGAGGAGGGTAGAAGAGGATGATGGGACGATGAATGCAGGGAAAGTAAGGTCAGGATAAAGGAGAGCGTAAGAGAATAGAGAAAAGGAAAAGAGATTGCAAGAGGAAGTTGGGTGAAAAAAAGCAAAGGGAGAAGGAAATGTACATAGAAGAGGTCGAGAAAACGGTATAGGAGAAGAGGGAACAGGAAGTGATAGGTAGGTAAATAGGAGGAAGGAAGTGCCTACATGAAGAAATCGGGATGGAGGAGTGGACTTAGTATTTCAAGAGACTGCTAGAGGGTGTGGGAAATAGGGTAAAGGGTGAAGAATGAAAGGCGGTAGCAGGGGATGAAAGCAGCGGAAACAAGATTAGTAAGTAGGAGGGAAGTGAGGCGATTGCAAGGCTAATAAGAAACAAGGAAACAGGTGAGAATGGCTTGGGCAAGGAAGCTCTGAAGTATGGTGGAGAAGGGCTGAAAGAAGAGATATGAAGGATTTGCAATAAGGTGGGGAGAGGCGGAGGTTGTTTGGAGGAATAGAAGACAATAGGAACTTGAGGCGGACGGAAGGTAAACTAGTTGAACTGTTAATGGATTTTGAAGCAGTATTTGAATCTGTGAACAGGAGGGTGCTATGAAAGGCTATGAAGAAGAGGGGAGCAAATGAATTTTGGCTTGAAGCAGAAGAAGGAAACAAGCTGCGGGTAAAAAGAAATTGGAATGTGCGAATAAAATAATGGGACAAGTGTGGGGTATAAGAGAGAGAAGGTTCAAGGACAACTGGACAGTGAGAGTGTCGATGAGATTTCGGATCAGAGTGCCTTTTAAAAAATTGGTTTAAAACTCTCATCTATAAAAAAATTTGCTCTCAAAATTGGAGAGAACAAAGTTATAAAGAAGGTTTCCCCCGAAAATATAAGTCATCATTTATCAAAACTCAATTATTCTTCAAAAATTGGTAAGAAGCGATCGTAAGAAAAAATTCAATTGCAAAAAACATTTCCAAAACAAATATTCGTGTAGGTTCAAGGACGTTGGATAAAGGGGACTTAGAAACTTTTTTTGGTTGCCCCCACTTATGAGCACGGTCCTGACCCCACATTTATTTGTGAAAGTAGATTGTAGGATAAATAGTCAAAACTCACCTAGTATTCGGGGTCTAATAAAATCCTGGAAGCCATATAACGAGAAATACAGCGCATTTTTTACGAGAAAATGAATATATTAATTGAAAATATTCATTTTCTGAAATATTGAAATCAACACCAGGCAAACGAATCCCGAGAAAGAGATGGCGAATGTCAAACACACTTGACTTCAGACATATATTACAGCACAACATTGACACTTAATGAAAAAAAAACGCTCTGTATAGCATTTCCTTAAAGTAAACTTCACAATTATGGAGCGAATTTTTCGATTCAATGAGAAATAAAAAGTGAAAAACACTTTTGAAATTTTTGAGAACTACGCGACGGAATTCGACATAAGAAGAAGCAAGAGAATCCCAGCTCGCAGCGCGTTCACAAGGCGATAGCGGCCAGTTTTTGTACTTAAACAGTAAAATCGCAGACTACCCAGAAAAACGCGGTCGGTAATTCATCTTTTCCCTAAAAACTAATTCTGAGAATATATAAATAGAAACTAACAATTTTCGTTATGAAGATGCACCCTGAAATTATTTTTTGAAGAAATACAAAGGTAAAATACTATTTATAGAGCTATTCACTAAGTTCACAAGTCATTCATAAATGCATAAATTTACTAAGTTTAGACAATCATTTATTGCTAACTTCACAAGTTGCTTTCCTATATGAATGAATAAATTTCCCAACCTTTTGAAATTATTTATTTTTAAATACACAAGTCATTGTTCTTATTTATAAATGAAAAATAAATGTATCTAATTTGCGAAATTATTTATTTACAAATTCACAAGTCCTTTTCTTATGAACAAATAAATTCCCTAAGTTATCAAATTATTTATTGCTAACTTCATAATTCAATTTCCTTCATGGATAAATGAATTTACCAATTTTGTGAAATTATTTATTTACAAATACACAAATTATTATTAATTATTTATTTTCAAATTCACAAGCCTATTTCCTTTATAAATAAACAAACTTACCAACTTTGCGAAATTATTCATTTCTGAATTCCCAAATCTATTTGCTTTATGAATAAATAAACTTACCAATTTTGCGAAATTATCCATTTCTGAATTTACAAGCCCATTTCCTTTATAAATAAATAAATTACCAATTTTGCGAAATTTTTTATTTTCAAATTCACAAGTTCCTGTCCTTTATGAACAAATAAATGAATTTACCAACTTCACGAGATTATTTATTCCCAAATTGACAAGACTTGTGTGTTCATAAACACAGAACTCACAAGGTTGGTAAATTTATTTATTCATGAAGGAAATTGAATTATGAAGTTAGCAATAAATAATTTGACAACTTAAGGAATTTATTTGCTTATAAGAAATGAACTTGTATATTTGGAAATAAATTAATTCGCAAATTTGGTAAATTTATTCATTCATTTATTGTTAAAGCACAATGACTTGTGTATTTTTAAATAAATAACTTCACAAGGTTGGTAAATTTATTTATTTATATAGGAAAGCGACTTGTGGAGTTAGCAATAAATAATTGTCTAAGCTTAGTAAACTTGTATATTTATAAATGACTTTCGAACATAGTAAATAGCTTTATAAATAGTATTTTACCTTTGTATTTCTTCAAAAAATAATTTCAGGATGCATGTTTATAACAAAAATTTTTAGTTTCTATTTATATATTCCGAAAATTAGTTTTTAGGAAAAAGATGAAATACCCACCGCGATTTTCTGGGTAGTCTGCGATTTTATCGTTTTAGTACAAAAAGTGGCCGCTATCGACTTGTGAACGCGCTGCCCGCTGAGATTCTCTTGCTTCTTCATCTGTCGACTTCCATCACGTAGTTCTCAAAAATTTCAAAAGTGTTTTTCACTTTTTATTTCCCTTTGTATCGCGAAATTCGTTTCATAATTGTGAAGTTTAGTTTAAGGAAGGATGCTATACAGAGCGTTTTTATTATTTAGTGTTGGTGATGTGCTGTAGTATATGTCTGAAGTCAAGTGTGTTTGACATTCGTCATCTCTTTCTTGGGATTTATCTGCTTGGTGTTGATTTCAACGTTTCAGAAAATGAATATTTTCTATTGAATTATTCATTTTCTCGTAAAAAAACGCGCTGTATTTCTCGTTATATGGATTCCAGGATTTCATCAGACCCCGAATACTAGGTGAGTTATGTCTATTTATCCTACAATCTACTTTCGCAAGTAAATTTGGGGTCAGGGCCGTGCTCATTAATTATATATCAACAAAATTCACCATAATTGTGGACATTATTCAAAAAAAAGTATCATCATTCTGTTCACGGTGAAGTGGAGTCTATTTCAGTTATTATTCATTTATATATATATATATATAAGATTACGCTTGATTTTTGGGACGTTTATGTACATTTAACCTCACTTTGTCGGTTTACATCACGTGCTTTACAAATTCTTTTAGTTTTGTTTAATTTTCAATTATTTTATATGGTAACTAAATCAGTTAATGAAATACATTTTGAATTAGTTATTTTTAAATAATATATACAATTAAATAATATTTGAGTAAAAATTAATCATTGCAATTCCGGTCAATTCCGACTGTGGATTGAGTTTTACGTTCAGAGACTGGAGTTTTCCGCGCAGAGCCTGAAATTTTCGGTGCTGGCGTAATATTCATTCAACACGTAATTTTACTCCGTCCATCGAGGGTCCCTTTCTGTCCATCGCTTAACGATATAAAATTCAGTAGAATTTTTTACAGTGATTAGATCATGTATTTTTAGATCATGAGTCCAGGTATAAGGGTTCCAAATTTTTTGCAGTTCGGCTCATGTACACTGCGCACTCTCTAGACCTATCCCACTTATGCTGTTAAGCATACTTTCCATCGGTGAAGCACTGGTTTCTGATGATCGCACCTGTGCGCTCATCTTTATAGTGGACAGCCAACATACTAAAAGCGTATCCGCAAACCATCCTTACACCCTTCTATACGTTAGCCACTCTTTTATGGTCACGTGGCGAATTAAAATCTAAATTAAAATCGCACTTTAATAAACATAGATTAATATGGCAGAATTTTAGATCCAATAAGGAGACTTTAGAATAAAATTAATGATAAGAATTTCTATTTCATGAGACAGCAAGCCTAGTCTGGGTTAATTCATAATCTTAAAATGTTCTTAAAATGCACTTGAACTCAAAACTAGTCTCGTCTCATAAATATCTAGCTTTAAGATATATTTTACAGCTCTACGAGCCGCCAAGTAAATAATAATGATTTATATTTTAGATAACTACGCTCGAGAGAAAAATTACTTGAGTATTAAGTACCAGTTTCCGTTTTAAGTCTGAGAATCATTTTTGCGACTAGACATTTTAGAGGCAAACATTTCTCCCATCTCTGAAATATCACATAAAATTCGAAATCATTCATTATTTAATTCCCAGAGTAAATTGGAAACAAACTTTTGACATTTTATTAGTCGAACCAAAGAAAATCATACTCTAGAATGTCTCGTCTGAATTTGAAATTGGAGGTGCTAATAACGATAAAATACCCAAAGGACTCGGCGACGGGGCATGTGTGAAAAGGCTAACTAGACCTTAAGTTCAAGTACGGTATAATTTATGTGACAGGGTGACAGGGCTGCACTCTCCTTGATGGGGCGCGTTCGCTTGTGAAAAGCGCCGAAAAGGGACCGTAAGTGCATCCACCTACGCTACCAAAATTGGGGAAAGGGCGAACCAATTAAAAACAGTCAACGAATTCCGGGGGATGATTTCCACCAATGAATTCATAAGTAAACGCCCAAGAGCCCCGAGTCCTAGGGTGGGAAAATCTTT
>JAUMHM010110843.1:0-21463 GCA_032362435.1 Melikaiella ostensackeni | reverse complement strand
GAGGCGAAAGTCACAGTATGATTGACTTTGTTGTAGCGGATGAGAGACTGAGAGGACTTGTAAAGGATACAAGGGTTGAGAGGCTCTGAGTGAGGAACAGATCACTACCTGTTAGTTTCAAAAATGACTCTAGGTCAAGAGTGGAGGAGAAGAAGAACTAATAATGAGCCAAAGCAGACGCGAGTTAGAATTGAGAATTTACAGAAACCAGAAGTACAATTGGTATATCGTGAAAAGCTGAATAGATACTCAGAACATCATGAAGAAGACTGAAAGATTGAATTGAACAATAAAAATGTAGAGGGAGCATGGATAATACTACGGGATAGCATCTTCAAGAGTGCATCTGAAGTGTCCGGTACTGCGGCTATAGGAAGGAAGGCTGGAGATGCTTGGTGGAATGATGAAAGCCACGTGGCTATCAAAGAGAAAAAGCAAGCTTACTCGAGAATATTAAATAGTAAAGGTCTTAGCGATGAGGACAGGACTAGATTAGAAAATGATTACAGGGATAAAAACAGAAAATCCAAGATACTAGTCAAAGAAAGCGAGGATAAAATCAAAGCACAAGAAGAAAAAAAATGTAAAATGACTTTGAAGGAAATAAGAAATTATTTTGGAAATAGGTTAAAAAGATTAGGAAAGGAAGTAGTACTAAGGTAGTCGGAATTAAGAATGCTGATGGTGAAATGGTATGCGATTCGTACAAAGTGAAAGACTGTATGAGAGGTTTTTTCAAGCAATTGTATGGAGATCAAGCTATGGAGCATAACAACCTTCACATTCAGGAGAATACGTTAAACAATCCCATTGTAGCTAGCGAAAGAAGAATCAATATCGACGACGTTATATCTGTGATTTAGAAACTAAAGAATGGTAAGGCTGCTAGTATGGATGATATCACCGCTGAAATGCTTAAGAGCGGTGTCGGCTATTTGTTTGTGTGGCTAAGCGAATTTGTGAATATGTGTGCTGTGAATGGTAATGTTCTAAATGATTGGAGAAAGTCGATTATCGTCCCAATCTACAAGGGAAAGGGTGATGAAGTTGATAAGTTCGTGTATCTTGGAAGTTTATTTACTGCTGACGGAAAGATAGATGCAGAGTTATCCAGACGTATAAATGAGGGTAGAAAAATTATCGGCAGTGTCCAAGCTATTAGTAGAAGTTAAAATGTAACGAGTAAAGCTAAAATTGCAATATATAACTCTGTCCTTGCACCCATAGTGCTATATGGTAGCGAAACCTGGACGTATCAAGAAAATTATAGGAGCAAACTGAACGCGGTTGGCTTGCAGTTCCTGTGGAATATGTGCGGTAAAACGCTAATGGACAAAGTCAGTAATGAGTGAGTTCTCAAAGAATGTGGTGTGGAAAAAACATTGTTTGACAAGAGTGAAAGAAATTTGCTGAGACGATTTGGTGATGTTGAGAGAATGAGTGAAGAACGCTTAACGAATCAAGTATGTTTAGGTAAAGTGAGTGGTAGCGTGCCCAGAGGTAGACCGAAGAAAGAATGGTTGGAATGTGTGAATGAGATTCTGAAGCGAAGGGGTATTAGAAGTCGCAGAAGCACAAGAGCGTGCATGAAACGATGTATGGATGTAACGGAAGTAAAAGATGTATGTAAGGATAGGGACGTATGGAGAGCAATTGTTCATAAGAAGAAGAGTGATGCCTGAAACGCAAGATTTTGGATACTAATGGGCCCGCATAAAGAGATTTTCTTAGTGGATTAGTATAATGGCTTTGCGAAACTCTTCATCTGAGGTGATTGCTAGAGAGATTGATCAGCGACGCATGTCGAAGCGGTGTTATGGAATGAGTGTGTCGTTTGAATGAACAACGAGCGACTTCTAGATTGATCTAAAACCTATCCCTTCTCCTACACATCCCTCACATACCTATACTATATAAAGTCCTTGATCCCCGGTAGTATGACGAGGCTAGAACCGAAACAGTTACGCTTACCCCGAGAGGGATTTGGATTAATGATATAATAAAAACAATTGTCAATGAATGAAGTAATCTGCTGGTATCGATACACAGTTTGTATATTTTGTAGCAACTTATCCCGGTGATACAGGAGCAAAAGTGAGTTTAGCGTGCTAAAAATTGTGCCTTCAGTGACGCCATCTGGCACCGATTCAGAGAAGCCTTTAGACAGTTTTAAAGTGACTGGCTACTTTGGCGTGCAATGTTTACATACTGTTATTTCGACAATCGGTCACAAATTGAATCACTTTTAACACGTTTCACAGGCTTTTAAAAAGTGGCATTTTTAAAAACGGACGTTGCGAAAAGTACCGTGTGCATTGAGGGGCGAAAGCGGTGATTTGAGACTCATGTGATTGCCGCTTTTGTACCTTAGCACACAATATACTACTTTTCCGTGTTTTTACTGTATTAGTTCAGGAAGGTCGAGGACGACCGCCCTTTGATAAACCCCGAAATTCTTGTGAGTTTTCTCTCACCGTAAGTAATGTCGAGCGCACAGCGGGAGTGCCGTGATGAGAATGCATTCCTCAATCACTTTGCTTAGGCTAGGATGTCTTTGAGGGTGTTGGTTAATCCGACTCGGAATTTTTTCATATATGTGGTACTGTCTTTATATATATTCGCTCTCACGATTTTTAGAATGAAAGGAAAAAAATTCACCAAATATCCGGGGTCTTATGTGATCCTGAGGTCGATGAAATTCCTGAAGACCTACCCTTGTGCTGAGAAAATAAGTATTTTAAGTGAAAATATTCATTTCCCGAAATGAAGATATACAATGATGGCAGACGCCAACAGCCGAAAGGAGATACACGTTTGCAAAATGATTTTCTTGGACACAACTCTGACATCGGAGAAGCATTCTTGGAGGTCTTTTTATCAAGACTTCCGACTTGACGATGATGAACATACATTTCGTGATTTACTTCGCGAAATGGAACAAAAACGTCAGAAAATTGACAGGTCCTATGTGTGAGGACCATGAGTTTTTAGCTGTAAGCTAGTGCAGACAGACAGTGCCGTACATATTAAAAGAATTCCAAATCGGATTAACCAACACCCTTAAGATCTTCGAAAACCTACGAATCTATAAGACCTCAAAAAATCGATATAGTTTGGAATGATCTCGATAATGTGCTGCGTACGTCTAATATTTAAATTAACTTTCAGTTGGAATTATTGTTATTATTTATAAATTAAGTTCAAGATTGATTAATTTTGAGCTTCCCTGTACATCTACTCTAGAACATCCTTAAATCCCCAAAAAATATTTTCTATGTACACTTTAGCATTGACTTTAGAAATGAAATTTCATTGTTTCAATCAACTATTTGTCACAAACCATGATCCACTTCTTCAATAAATCGTTTTATTCTATTACAAGTTGATGCTAAATTATTTTGATCTAAAGAATTTCACCTTCAAAGAAATATTCGGGATTTCCAAAATGTTTGCCTTTAGCTGAAAATTGAATCTGGAAAAGATCATCTATTTGCCATTTTCAATGCATTCAAATATGACAATGTAAGTAAGAAGGGTTAGTGGCAGTTATAAACATTTTGTTCTCTTTCTTAAAAGTTAAAAAAGTATTCAATCAATGTCATCATGCTAGATTACACCTAACGCTTAGTTTGCGGTCCAAACAAAGTATCATCTGTCTTGACCCACAGTGACGTATGAACAGAAGCCCTTGTTTTATTCTATATAGTTTGGTGTCTATTTTCTCAAAGCAAAATTTATGTGCTATCCAAAATTAACTCTGAAAAAGTATAATTAATTTGGAATTGCTAGACATGCAGCTTGGTTACTCGCGCTAAAAAAATGTTTAAATTATTTCTTATTTGCAGAGTTTATCAATTTTCTTGAGCTTCAATTTTGTTTAAATACCTGAAGTTCAAGAAAATCTTCCCTATTCCTTGCGCATTTTAATCAATTATTTTGTAAGAGATTATACCTTTTTTGGTATTTAATGAAATTATATCTATAACTTGTGATTCATATATTTTTCTGAGCATATGTGGACTTTGTAGCATAGAATTACACTAGAAAAAAATCGACAAGACCCAGGAGTTGAAATAAAAATTACAGCAAATTTTCAAAATTTGAAATTTAATAGAATTATTTTCGGTTTCTTTCCTGGTGTATTTCTATGCTTAAACGTTCTACATATGCTCGAAAAAAATTGAAACCCACATGTGAAGAAAATAATTCTATTAAGTACCAATTTCCAAATATAGAAAATTTGCTGCAATTTTAATTTCGACTCCTGGGTCTTTTCGATTTTTTCTCTAGTGTATTTCTATGCTAAAAAAGCCCACACAAGCTCAGAAAAATGTTCAAACCACAAGTTACAAAGATAATTTCATCAAATACCATAATCAACATTTTTAAAATTCGCTGTATTTCCAATTTCGATTCCTAGGTCGTGTCGATTTTCTCCCTAGTGTATTTTTGTCACTAGAAAGTTTTCAAGTACATATCCGAAAAAATTATTTTCCTGTTTACAAAGGAGTTAAGAATTTTTTCCGAAAACAGGGGTGAATTAAATACGAATTATCTCTCAGAAAATAATTAATTAGAATCCGCAAAAAATTGGGAAGACTTTTTTGACCTCCAAGTATGTGAAAAAATTGAAAGTAAAGAAAATTTAAAAACTCTGAAAGCAAGAATTGGGTCAATAAAAAAACGATGTCTTTCAAAAAACCAGCAAAGATGTCATTTAATAATGTTTAAAACATTTTTTCAAGCGCGGGTAACCAAGCTGCATATCTATTGATTTCAAATTAATTATACTTTCTTAGGATCCCAATAAGCTATTTTTTCGCGTTGTAGCGATTTCATCTAAATTTTATATTGTAATTCTAAAAATCTAGGATCATACAAACGTTCTTCAGTGCCCTTTATTTGATTTCCCAGATTTTCAACTCGATATTCAATTTCCTGTGGACGTAAGTTGTTCAAAAAAAAAATATATCGGTATAGTAGGAATTAGGAAAGTATGATATGGCCTTAAATTTGAAACTGTCCACATTTTTCTGATACTTATTTAACTTTGAGCACACTGTTTTGAGTCAGTGAAATTTCAGTGACGTCCTGAGTCGAAATTCAGGCCCTCCTAAGAACCTTGGTGAACTCTTTATAGAATGTTGCTTTGTTGCCTTCACTCTCGAGCTAATACTAATAGCATGAAAAATATTTTAATTACGTTGTGTATTCACTTTCGGCATATTTTGCAGGATTTTAATTTTCTCTTCCAGCATAGTTTTCTTGTTTTCTTTTCTAGAGAGAGGAGTACCTAACCTCATTTCGTCAACAGGAATCGCATGATTTTATGCAGGAAGGCAAAAAGGAATTGTCGCATTCCTTCCCGGGTCAAATCTCAAACCCTTTTCCATGAGGAAAAGTACCTAAGCACCGAAGCAACCAAAATAACGTACTCTCGACGACGAAATAAGGTTAGGTACTCAATAGGCGCGTCCTTTAATTTTCTATTTCAGCATATTTGAATGATGAATTCCAAGTTTCCGTGGGTGTGGGAAGGGGGGGGAAAAAGATATACAGGTAGAGATGAAATATAACACAATACTCGACCTTAAAATTATGGTAAGATATTTTTGAGAGAACCAAAATAATGGAATGTTAATGGGTGATTGCCAGAAAGTGAACTATTTTAGACAATGAGGTTTTTTTGAATAAAAACTTTTCAAATCGGCCAAATCATTATTTATTTGATTAAGTCCAGCCCTAGAGAATATGAAATTATAAAACTAAGAGATCAAGGAATGTATTTGTGATGATTGTTTACTATTATTTGGAATCAACGTTGTTAAATCGATTTTGCACTATGCAAAACTCTTCGTAAGTATCAAATTAACAATTTTAGCTCGTACTTTGAATAATTTAAATAAATGCGACTCTTAATCTAAAATGGCAACTTCGAATGACAGGACGAAAAACCTTTGGGATAGAGTTAGAAGTGTTTATTAAAATCTTCAACTCCAGAATATTGAACCCTCTTCTTGATCATTATCTTTTTCGGCTCAATATAAATTATATCTGAAAATCTCAAATATTTAAAAAATGTTGTTAATGTTAATGAGCAATTTCTGATTTGTGATTTGTAATTTGGGACACGTGAATGACAGGACATTTTGAGTACTTTTTTCTAAAATTTTGAAACTTTACCAAAAGGAACTTTGATATAAGAAGGTACTTTATTGAGATATTTTTACAAAAAATGTATCAATCGAATACGACCACCCTAAGCAATTTCAAATTCAAACTCTTGAAGATCTTCCAGTTAAAAATATTTTAAGAATGGTTTCATCTCTAAAGTCCAAATTTGAATGCCTCAATTTAAAAAAAGGTATAGTTTAAAGCTGTGCAATTTTGAATGCTTCGATTTTAGAGCCTCATTAGTCGAATTTCACTATATATTTCATATAAGGAATAATTCTTTTTTTCTATAATTCGCAAAAAAGTGCTAGTTTTTCCACCTGTTTTTTGGGTAAAAAGTGACCGATTTGTTGTCGATGACGTGGCGCATGTGCAGTGTAGACCTTTCCGGGCAACGGTGAAAAAAGGAGACGGACGCAGTGAAAAAAGTAGAAAGACGCAGCGAAAAAAGTGATGCACAGTGAAAAAAGTAAATAAAGTGCGAACTACTGAACGAACCCTGTGGCCTGCTTCAGCAAGTCAAGGTGAACTCACAATTATTGCGTTGTATCTAAATCCACCACTCCTAACCTTCCTGATTAAACATTGCTACCAACTTACTGTTACGGCCATATTATTGCCATAGTTTTAACAACTGATATTGTTATTGTTGCGTCAATCGACAACAAATCGCCTCCTTTTTAAACAAAAAACAGGCACAATGCACTATTATTCTTCACTTCTTTAAAAACTTCATAATATTTTAAAACAAAATATACTACAAATTTAAACCATATCAGACTTTTTTCTATATTTGATATTCTTATTTGCATGGGCTAAAATTAAATTCAAATTATAACGAGGTACGGAATTTCTACACTTTATGTTATAGTTTCAAGATCTTGTTTCTATAGTCCAAGTTTATCTCGAGAAACTCAACGAGTTGAAAGCTTGTATCAGAAGCAATCAAACTTCTTGAAACTATTGTGTTCTATCTAGAACACAATTCTTGTCACTTTTATTTCAGTGTTTCAGTGAAGTATAAGCTATACTTAAAAGAAGTTCATTCAGACTTATTTTTATATTTTCAAAATAGATTACGCTGGCGGAGAAAAGACTCTTTCAAATTAAATAAATATTGTATTTGTCTCAGCACGTAATACAATTTAGAATTGAAGGTAAGGAAAAGCTTAGTAGAAGCTTTAAATGTATTTTTTTAGGGTTTCGTAGGCTACGCCGGAAACCCTTCTAACGATGCACAGTGGAGCCGAATGTAGTACTCGTGGGCAAATTAACTTTTAGCCAAAACTGTTCGATCGATTTGAATATTGTTATTTTTTAATTAAATCTTACGAAATTTCTAACAAAGTTGTCGAAGCATATTTAAAAAAAAATATTCAAATTTTTCTTATTTAATAATGAAAATTCATTTTTTTCGAAAGTGTCATTTTGTAGAAAGTTATCCAATTTATGCTAAAGCACATAAAATTAGTGCGAAATCTTTACAATAAATGATGCCAGGCAGTATCAGGCATATCAATAAAATTTTAAAATTTTTATAAACAAATGAGTCAATAGAAGTAAATTTTTGTAGTAAAAACGATATTTAATTACTTCAGATGTGTATTTTTAGCTAAAAATCTGAAGAAAAAAAAATTTCGCTATAATTTCTAAAAAATAAAGACTATTTGTTTATTATTTTTTAAAAATTGTATAAACAAATTCATAAATTTGTCATTTTTAAAAAGATTCGTTTCGTTGTTCTTAACAGAATCGACAATAAATATTTTGCTTATAGCTTTTTGTACGATTCGTTGATGTAAGACAAAAAGCGTTATTTGTTTAAACAAAATTAGTAAAAAAATACATAATAATGTCATTTTCCACTACACGGAATTCCTTTTCTTTGCAAAATCAACTGTAGATATGTTAACAATACCTTTTGCTATGATACTTGCTTATTAAACAATAATTTGTATTTATTTAAACAAATTCAATAGAAAATTTCAAATTTCAAAGGAATCGATTCCTAATATCTTGTCAGTAGCACTCTGTTGCTTTATTTTGCTGAAATCTAACAATTAGTAATTTTTGTTTAAAAAACTAATAAGCAAATGCATAATTTGAATATGTTTCAGTAGATAGATTTTGTTTCTTCAGCATAATTAACTAAAAGTGTATAACCAATGGGACTTAGCTGTAACGTTTTGTTAGAAATTTATAATTTTTTAAACAAATTTAATAAACAAATTATTCTAAGTCCGTTTTTTAATGGAAACACCTTATTGGTTTCTCCTTAGTGTCCTCACTGTCTCTCTTTCTTATGATACTTCATTATCCAGCAGGAAATGTTAATTATTTAAACATTTTTTTATAAAAACAGCTCGAAATGGTGAACAATGTTAGAAAATTCTCAGTTCGTTCATGTTTCTACAAATAAAATTGTGTTTCTATATCATAATCATTCACCCCCAATTCAATATGAATCTTTTTGTTAAGAATCTCTAGTGTCGAACAAGTGTTAACATTTCAAGCAACATTTCTTTAAATGAACGTCTTTGAACATATCAGCGATATAAACTTCGAATGAATTAAAGTTGCTGATATTACCATATTTCTTACAGAGGTTAATGAGGAAGTGGCTTAACTTCTAGAAGCAATGGTCAAACATGAATAAACTGAGAATTTTTTTTAACATTGTTCATAATTTCGAGCTATTTTTATAAAAAAAGGTGAACTAATGAACATTTCCTGACGGATAATAAAGTATGATGACAGAGACATTGTTTGAAAATTTCAATCGATCTCATCAAAAAAAAGGTGTTTTCTTTAAAAAATAGCAATAGAGTAACTTGTTTATAAATAATGTTCAAAAAATTATTAATTTTTGTCTAACAGCAAGATATCACAGTTAAGTCCCGTTGATTATCCTTTTTTAATTGATTATGCTGAAGAAACGAAATATATCTACTAAAACATGGCTAAATTATGCATACTACTGGTAAGACATTAGGAATTGATTTCTTAGAAGAAACGATTTCCGTGTGAAGAAACATGACAGTATTACGTATTTGTTTACTAATTTTGTTTAAACAAATAACGCTTACTGTCTAACATCAAAGAATCACACCAAAAGCTATAATCAAGATATTTGTTGTTGATTCTGTTGAAAAAACGAAAAGAATCTATTTAAAAATGAAAAATTCATACATTTGTCTATAAACTTTGTTCAAATAATTAAGAAATAGTCTTTAATTTTTAGAAATTATATCGAAATCATTTTTTTCTTCAGATTTCTATCCAAAAATACATATCTAAAGTAGTTAAATATCGTTCTCACTAAAAAAAATTCACTTTTGTTGACTCATTTGTTTATAACAATTGTAACCAATTCCTTATTTATCCGATACAGCTGGAAGTCATTTATGATAAGTTTCTGCACTAATTCTGTGTACTTTCGCATAAATTGGATAACTTTCTACAAAATGATCTTTCTACAAAATTATTACTAATTGATTATAATATATTATAGGTATAAATTATTAAAATTATTATATGAAAAAATCCGTCGAAATTTTTTTTCTTAAATGAATTTTTATTATTTAATAAAAAAGACTTAAATAACATTCTTAAAAATATACCTCGACAACTTTGTTAAAAAAATTATAGGCTTTAATTTTTTTTTAATATCGAAACCAGGGAAAAATACTTTCATTCGCTTATCTGTTATGGTTTCTTTTATCAATCGTTCAAAACTATGAAAAATGAAGAAATTAGAAAATTTGGCTTTATAGACCCCTATGCTGGAAGTTTTTCTTTTAGTCTGATTTTTCTCGCGGATGGCTCAAATTAAAGCTCTTGGCATCAAGAATTCTGCTAAGAAATAAAATTTGGTATATTATATTCTAATTTTTTTATATCAGTGATTAAGAAAAAAGAAAATGTGAAAATTTGGTTTTTCAGACTTCTATGCTTGAAGCTTTTCTTTGAGTCTAATTTTCCTTTGTATGATTCAAATTGAAGCTCCTGCCATGAAGAATTACAATAAAGAATCCAATTTGGTATTTTGTTTTCTAATTTTTTTACATCAGTGGTTAAGGAAAAAGAAAATATGGAAATTTGGTTTTTCAGGCTTCTATGCCGGAAGCTTTCCTTTAGTCTGATTTTCTTCGTGGATGAGTCAAATTGAAGCTCTTAGCATGAAGAATTTCAATAAAAAATAAAATTTGGTATTTTATACTCTAATTTTTCAACATCAGTGGTTAAGAAAAATGAAAATGTGGAAATTTAGTTTGTCAGGCTTCTATGCCGGAAGCTTTCATTTTAGTCTGATTTTCTTCGTGGATAAGACAAATTGAAGCTCTTAGCATGAAAAATTCCAATAAAAAAAAATTTGGTATTTTATATTCTAATTTTGTTTATATCAGTGGTTGAGGAAAAAGAAAATATGAAAATTTGGTTTTTCAGGCTTCTATGCTTGAAGCTTTTCTTTGTATGGCTCAAATTGAAGCTCCTACCATGAAGAATTCCAATAAAGAATCAAATTTGGTATTTTGTATTCTAATTTTTTTACATCAGTGGTTAAGAAAAAAGAAAATGCGGAAATTTGGTTTTTCAGGCTCCTATGCCGGAAGCTTTCCTTTTAGTCTGATTTTCTTCGTGGATGAGTCAAATTGAAGCTCTTAGCATGAAAAATTGTAATAAAAAATAAAATTTGGTATTTTATGTTCTAATTTTTCTGCATAAGTGGTTAAGAAAAAAGGAAATGTGGAAATTTGGTTTTTCAGGCTTCTGTGCTGGAGGATTTTCCTTTAGTCTGGTTTCCCTCGTGGATGACTCAAATTGAAGCTCTTGGCATGAATAATTCCAATAAAAATAAAATTTTGTACTTTATGTTCTAATTTTCCTATATCAGTGGTTAAGGAATTAATAATATATAATTTTGATTTGTCTTTCCACTGGTCGAATTCTGAATTTGTAATAGTTATAATTTTCTTTAAAATACTCAAATTTTAAGTTCCTTTTAAAATTTACTTAGATATTCTTACATAAGAGTATGGGAAGAGGAAATAATAGATGCGATATGGGTATTTTGAATTTCCAAATACCGCAATTTTGTGCTTTGATACTAGTTATAGCTTTTAGTTCTACAATGAGGCTAACCCACTTTGTTGATTAACTATCGAATTTCCAATATTTCAGTAAGATCAAATTTCATGTTACGATGCTAGGTTAGAATTCATAGTTTCCAACCGGGTTAGAAACTTAATATTCCCTTCACACATCAAATAAAATATACGACTTACAAATCCGCTCGTTTTAGTTTTTATTACGCATTTAAAAATTTTTAAATTGCAAAATTTGACATTTTCAAATTAGGAGCGTTCAGAATTGATTAATCCAAGACAAAATTTACAAAAGCGAAGAGAGGCTACTGCGCTCGGACCAAGCATTTTATACCCCCTTCTACAATGCGGCGGTTCATTATTTATGAAGCCAAGTTTTTTAATTTGTCGCATTCATTAAAAATTATTTAACAATGCAAAAAGTTTAATAATTAACTTATTCTTGTGGGCCTGAAATTTTCACAAAAACGTATTTCATGTTCCTTTATATGCTTTAAATTCAGTTTCCAAAATTCAACTATCAAGCCATGCACGACCCTCCTTAAAACAATTTAAACGCAACCCAATTTCAAAGGCACAGAATGTAACAAATTTGAATTTGAACTACTTAAATTTACACATCAAAACTATTTCAAATTAAAGTTGTATCAATTTAAGGATCTATAATGAGAATAATAAAAAATAATAATTTTAACTTGAAAGCATTAAATATTGAAACTTAAAGACCTTAGACGCTTAAAAATTGAAATAATTCACTATTTAGAAAAAGTTCAGAAATTGATTACTTTTTTTCTTTTCATGTAATCACAGGTAAACAATTTATTAGTTGAAATCCTGAAAATGTAAAGAATTTTAAAACGAACTGGAAGCATTTCAGAATGTTAAAATTTATCCGAAGTGTGTACAAAAATTTCAAGTTCAAAAGTTTAAAGAATTCTGGTTATTTGTAAAATGAAACGTTTAAACGGGAGCTATTTTATTTCATTGCAAGGTATTCACAAATTTCTTAATTTCAAATTCAATTATAATAATAAACTTCTTCAAAATAATGATTTATTACGTACTTAAAGGGAGAATGTATGGAATGAGGCGTAGCCATGGGTGTGATTTACCGCGGTTCTACTGGGAGCCGGTGTCATTTTTTTATGGATGGCAGTCGCTCCCAGGGGGACCCTGCGGTGGTTGTGTGACCAATTTTTTAATATATATATATATATATATATATATATATATATAGGTTGTAACGAATAAATATATGCATGTAAATAAATGAATAATCATTTTTAAAGTGGTCAGAGGAATTATTTTTATGAAGGTCTTATGGTAGTGGGACCTTAAATATTCTAAGTGCCTGTCGTACTTGCCATAAATTAAGTCGTAAGAAAGGAACCAAATCTCTGAGACTTTTTTTAGAGAAGAAATCACTTAAATAATACTTTGAATTTGACTGAAATCGACCCGAACTGGCCTGGAATTTTCACATGATATATATTCCTGAGATTTTGTTTCGGCAGGGTGGAGTGAAGAAGCCAGGGAACTGATGTGGTTTGGGCCGAAGCCCGGGGGAATTCAGGGAGTTCTCCGCTCGGGCAAGGGTTGGAGCGAAGAAAATTTAGCGCTTACAAGGATTTGACCATTTTCCACAGGGAATTATCCTTAGTGCTAAGTGAAGCCAGTTTGTCTCCCCAGTTGCTATGCTTATGTTCAGTGATAAAAATTTTTGTTTTGCAATTTGCCATATTCACAAAGGCTTTTAAGTTAGGCACTGACTAGCGTTACGGGATTTTCCGTAAAACTAACCCGGTCAAGTGTAGCGCCAAGTGTAGCGTCAAGTGTATGCCTCTCATACGTCCGAAGTTATACCATGTTGAAAAATACCCATTTTTATGAAAGTTCGTTAAAAAGTAATATTTTTTTTATATTCGGGTTTCTACTCAAATTTTTGTTGAAGGTTGTTATCATAATAATGATAGTACATCCAAGGCTGTATCTCCTATACTATATGAGATAAATAGTTCTTTTTCCTTTAGTTTTAGGGGGAATTCAATGTTCTTTAATTTTTGTCAGACGACTTTGAAGTACCATGCTCTGAAGTGAAGTAGTATTTCAAAAAGTGATGAAAACAGCAATTTTTCACACTTTTCCCAAAATTCTAATGGATCTCGGATATCCAAATATGTTCGCTGGTAATTGGGCAGTCTGGCGTGAGGTGGCTTACTAGGCACTTGACACATCGTGGTTTTTGATGGCAATTTTCCGTTCCATGTACGAAATTCTGGCATCTTCGACACTGTGTGATTAGGTTTGTATTTCGGTACTTTTACCATTGAATTCTTATGAAATATGATATACTGCCCTAATTTTGACGGCATCCTGGAGTTTAGCATCCTTATGCAGGACTACCATGTAGACGAGTGAGTCAAAAATTGGATCGTGGTTTGCTCCTTTTGAGGCTGTAGCTTTGGTCTTTGGTCTGAGTACTTTAGTAATTTGTAGTCCTTGTCGTTCTAGGTTGTTCTGTATGTTACTCTCTGCGAGGTATGTCTGTCCATGAATAACAAGCTTCTGAGGTTTGTTTTGTTTCTCTCAGCAAATAGATTTTTCATGTTCTCGTGATTCTCCTTTTTGTCAGCATAGATGGTTATCTAGTAGATTTGTAGTTCTTCTTTACCTCTGGGTCTCCTTCCGTGACTCCATGTATTAGGTTAATGAGCAATACATAATCCTTGACATAGCCTCCTATTATTATTAGAAAATTTTTTGCTTCTTGCCCTTTTTGTTATTCTTGTCCTGCTGTTGTAAATTTTTATTGTTCATATTTGAGCTTTTCTCCTTGTCTGCTTCATCATTTTCGTGCTCTATTCGTGCCGTTCCTTCTAAAGCTGCAAACCTATTGGTGGGTATGATTGGTGTTCCTTTGATGTTTTCCGTCCTATGAGAGGAATTGAATTTATCCCTATTTTATCCCTATATTTATCAACTGGCGGTGTCATCCCAGGCTCTCCCCTTGAGTTTATTTTTGGTCGCCATTTCACTACAGATCCTCAGATCCTAGCCACTTCGCGATTTTTACTCATTTCAGCTGATAGTAGTGAGCCAAACACCTTCGCCTGTCGACAATATTTGAAGACAGGCGAGGTCCAGCCGCCTCCGCCTGTCTTAATGATTTCGTAAAACTTTTAGATTCGTGCAACGATGCTTTCGCCTCGAGCATTCAATCCAATCTTCTGCTAACTTTTGGTCTCGAAAACCGCTATCCTTATTGACATCGGCCCGGCGGCAGCGCACCACTCGCGGTGCGATGAGTGGGGGTATTGCCGGACTGGTCCGCGCTCGCCATTGAAAAGTTTACCAGTGAGGATCTTTTTGTCGAAGTCGCTGGATGAGGTATCGATTGATTGGCTTGCGCACGCCACGTAAAAATTCACAATCGTAGAATGAACATCGAAGCCGCGCTTGCACTGTGAGTCGCCAGTAGGGACTTTGAAGTTTTGGAAATTTTTTTCTTCGGTCTATCGGTCCCATATGTAAAAAATAAATACAAACGATTCTAGTTTTCAAACATCGTTTTTTTAATCAACTTTCTTTTCGACGTTTCGGCACACAATGCGGGCCTCCTCTAGGGAAAATTCCTTCTCTAAAAATACAAGCAGTTTTTTGTGTATTCCTTAATTGTTTGTGAAAGTCCTAAACTTAATAACTATAAATTTTTGGCATTATCTGTGCTAAGTATGTGGAGTCAAACATTAAGAGAAAGTAAAAACAATGTCAAACATCAAAAACTTAGTGGAAGAAATATAATTTATCAAATTTTTTTAAAAATATATATACATCATAAAACTGTTTTTTCTTTTGTTGTCTCCGGTTTGATCTCGATTTGTAATCCGTCTGTAATCTCCCACAATATTTAATTCTTTAAATAAACATTGTTATGGTTGTAAATTCACGCCTTATTCACTCAGACTTATTCATCGTAAATTTTATTCATTTTCCCACACGTAAACGCCCACAAATTGATGACCCCGACGTGATCTGAGACGTGATCGTGAAGTGTTCAATCGTGGAAAGTGCAACTGAGAAGTGAACAACTTTTGTGCAAGTAATCGGTAATTAGTGCGTACAAACAAAATGCCAGACACGAATCTCGAGCAACAAAGCAGTTCGACTGCCGCGAACGGGCGAACGAGTGCACAAGCCGTCGCGATGCGCGTACCAACCTTTTGGCCGGACAAAATTTCGCTGTGGTTTAAACAATTAGAAGCACAGTTCGGTATTTCCGCAATTACTCGAGACTCTACAAAATATAGTTACGTGATCGCGCACCTCGAACCGAAATATATCAAGGAAATCGAGGACATTATTGAAAATCCACCGGAACTTGGAAAATATGAAGCCGTGAAAGCCGGTTTGATAAAAAGACTTTCTAATTCGAGCAGCATGCGCGTACGGAATTTATTAGAAGGTGAAGAAATTGGTGATCTAACGCCATCCCAATTTCTCCGACATTTGAAAACGTGCGCGGGCTCGGACCTAAACGAAGATTTTTTGAGAAATCTGTGGCTCAATAGATTACCCGCCTCAACCCAGCATGTGCTAGCACCAATGACGGAAAAGTTATTATCAGCGATAGCAGAAATAGCCGATCGGTTCCACGAAATTCGACCCGAGAAAGGTAGAATCGCGAAAGTTTCTGGGAGTTCCGAAATTGCAGCTCTACGCGAAGAGCTACAGAAATCACGCACGGAAATCAGCGTTATTACTAGAGAACCACAGGGACGAGGTCCACGGCGGGGAAGAAGTCATTCGCGCGGTCGAAATTTGTCTCAAAATCGCGAATCTGGTTTATATGATCTGTGCTGGTACCACAGAAAATTTGGTGATAAGGCGACAAAGTGTCGCAAGCCATGCACCTGGAAGGTCTCGAGAAACGACAAGAACCATCATTGAAAGCGGTGCTCGACAATGGTCCCAACAGAACTCGTCGCATTTTCGTTACCGATAAGTCAACGAAAATTGCTTACTTTATTGACGCCGGAGCCGATTGAATGTTTTTCCGCGAAAACGTGTATATGGACATTTATGCAAGTGCGAATACGAACTCTATGCAGCAAATAGCACACGCATAGGCAAGTACGGTACGATAGCTATCGATCTCGATTTTTCACTGAGACGAAGTTTCAAATGGCGAATGATAGTAGCGGATGTTGATACGCCTATTATTGGCATGGACTTCTTAGTCTTCTACGGACTTCTCATCGGTCCAAAGAATAAACGCCTCATCGATTTAGAAACCGGGTTAACGACATAAGGGCGACCAGCATCGGGCAACTACATTTCGATCAAGACTATCGTTGTAGTACAAACTATCATCGAATTCTTTCCGAGTTTCCCGATGTGACGCGGCCTGCGGTTTTGGGCGAAGAACCAGTGAAACATGATGTAGATCATTATATCGAGACCACATCCGGATCTCCAGAGTTCTGCAGAACAAGACGGCTTGCACCTGATCGTTACAAGCAAGCGAAGACAGAATTTGACGTGATGATGCAACAGGGAATCATACGACCATCAAAGAGTCCCTGGGCTTCACCTTTACACATGGCAGCGAAGAAAGACAACGGAGTGCGGCCCTGCGGTGATTACCGTGCGCTCAACGCACGCACGATCCCGGACAGATACCCTGTCCCTCACATCGAGGATTTCGCGAGGACTCTACACGGACGTACGGTATTTTCTACAATAGATCTGGTAAGAGCATATAATCAAATTCCTGTTGCGCCGGAGGATGCGGAAAAAACTGCGATAGCCACACCTTTTGGTTGATTTGAATTTTCACGTATGCCTTTCGGACTGCGTAACGCCGCACAAACGTTTCAACGATTTATAGATCACATACTAACCGGTTTAGATTTTTGCTATGCATACATTGATGATATTCTTGTAGCATCAAAAGACCATATAGAGCACAAAAGACATTTACGATTATTGTTCAAACGTTTAAGCGAATATGGTCTCGTGTTAAATTCCGGAAAGTGTATTTTTGGCGAAAATCATGTAAAGTTTTTGGGCTACATTGTCGACGAGCTAGGTATTCGACCTGATCCAGAACGTATAGAAGCAATTAAAAATTTAAAAAAACAGACGACTGTAAAGAATTTGAGACAATTTTTATGGTCTGTGAACTTATATCACCGATTTATACCCGATGCCGCGAAAATTCAGCATAAATTAAATGCACAACTTTGCGGATCTAAGAAGAATAACGCTCCAATGACGTGGACTGAGGATTTAGAACGCGCCTTTTATGATTTAAAAAACGCTCTCGCGAACGCCGCGATGCTAGCTCACCCTGTCGCAGGGGCCCCGTAATCAGTGAGCGTAGAAGCCTTTGACTTCGCGATGGAAGCCGTGTTACAACAACGTGTCGACGATGTATGACAACCACTAGCATTTTCCACAAAATCTCTGAATACGGCACAGCGTAAGTACAGCGCGTACGATCGCGAACTATTAGCTGCTTACGCTGCCGTCAAGCGATTCAGACATTTAATTGAAGGTCGCGATTCCATTTTTTTTACCGATCACCTTTAACTTTTGCTTTTTCTCAAGATCTAAATAAATGTTCTCCTCGACAATTCCGTTACCTAGATTTTAACGCTCAATTCACAACGAATATTCAACATGTGAGCGGTATAGATAATGTAGTTGCCGATACGTTATCACGAGTCGAAAGCATTGTCGAAACAATCGACTATAAAGCGATAGCCGAAGCTTAGAAGCAGGACAATGAATTACGCACGATTCTAGAATCAGGTTCGACTGCTTTAAAATCAAAGTAAATCAATTTTCCGAATTTTGGGGTAGAAGTTTTTTGTGACACGTCATCCGATACTGTTCGACCTTATATACCTGCGAAGTTACGTCAAGCGATTTGTAACAGCCTGCACCGTCTAGCGCATCCTGGGATTGAAGCTACACAAAAGCTAGTCTCAAAACATTTTGTGGGGCCTTCAATTAATAAGGATTGCAGAAAGTGGGCGAGAACTTGCATGCCTTGTCAACGCGCGAAAGTCACGAGACACGTCGCAGCACCTGTCGGAAAATTCAACGAGAAAGATGGAAGGTTCGAACACGTGCATCTAGACATCGTAGGTCCTTTGCCACACTCTTTAGGGTACAGATATTGCGTAACAGCGGTCGATCGTTCCACCCGCTGTCCTAAAGCTATCCCGGTGACCGATATCGAAGCAGCGACGATCGCAAGAGCTTTCATCAACGAGTAGGTATCCCGATTTGGAGTTCCCTTGAGAATTACAACCGATCAAGGACGACAGTTTGAGTCAAAACTATTTGAAGAATTGGCTCAAACGATAGAAACCAAACATCTGCGGACGACAGCGTACCATCCAGTAGCAAACGGGATGGTCGAACGATCGCACCGTCAGTTAAAAGCAGCAATTAAGTGCCACGAAAACGAGGGATGGGCAGAGGTCCTACCTATTATCCTTTTAGGTACTCTAACCTCAATCAAAAAAGATTTGAAAGCGAGCACATCTGAATTATTATATGGCACGACTCTCAGATTGCCAGGCCAATTTTTCCAAACGGGCAATAAGGAAAGCAATTCCGATTTTGTAAAAGACCTTCGGAGAAAAATAAGGCGTTTGATACCTGTTTCGAAAGTCGATAAATACTTCGAAAGCGGAAGCACGGAGACTTCGAATACAATAAAGCGATTTATAGTATTTGACCATTTGGTAGCCAAGCGCAGCGTTGGGACTAGGTGAAATTCTTGCGTATCTTTTTTTTGGCCAGGTACCGTTAGTTTTGCCAAAGGAAAATCTGAACTAAGGGCTGGACCTGGAAGAGCGTTTCCCAGGCCAGTAGTTAAGCACTTGACGCTGTCGAGATTACTTCATCTCCGGTTCGATCTCGATTTGTGATAATATGTCTGTAATCTCTCACAATATCTGATTCTCTGAATAAACATTGTTATGGTTGTTAATTCTCGCCTTATTCACTCAGACTTGTTCAACGTAAATTTCCTTCATTTTCCCACACGTGAACACCCAGAATTTCTACATTTATAAATTCACATTCAAACTCAAAGAATTTGGTTTGAAGAAATTCAACATTTTTTAATGATTCAATAGTGGTCCAGAATTTTTTTTACATTTATACTCTCACTCGCGAAAATTGTTCGAATCTATAAAAAAATGGGTTTTCTTCATTGAAGAAAAGAAAAAGAGAAAAATAACATAAGAAAAGCAGAATTTTCCGGCAATTTTATTCGTGTGTACCCCTCGACAATCTTTCGAACATCCTCGAGGTGCTGTGTCCCAGAAGCATAGATCTTCGAGTCATCCATATAAAATATATGAGTGACCTTATGCTCACGATTATTAGATCCACCGCAGATGTACCCATGAAATAAGAGGGCTCATGGAGTCACCCTGAAAGACGCCCTTCTGGAAGGTGACGCTGTTAGTTGTCACACGATATTTTTCATATGAGATAGTAAATCTGGTTTCCCAAAGAGGCATCAATCTCTCTATGCATCCCAATATGTGTAGATGAACCTTCAAGTTTCCAAACAGACAGGTGATGAGTCTATGGGAGGCTGAATCGAAAGCTTTCTGGTATCAAATCAAATCCATTGACAGATTGCGATTGTAGGCTGCAGCGTCTTTGCAGATGCTTCTGTCGTTCAGCAGGTACGTTAGAATTTTAAATGGGAGGCAATTTTGACATGCGAGCCACATAAAGTCCCTGTCTATCGACGACCAGTTGAACTAAGATGCTTTTGGTCAGTAAAGCGCGGGCCTCCAGAGACGAAAAAAGAGCGCAACATAGAGAAGTTCCACCCACTATTTGTGGAACTAGAGTAGGGGCTCGTGGGAAGGAGCATAAAAGGGCTCGACACGAGAGGTTCGGGAGAGTCGGTGGCTGGGTGCTCAGCCGCGTGGGACCCAGAGCAAGCAACTCTGCCAAAGGTGAAGCCTCTGCCTTACCTCCTGGTCATTAACGTGCGCTCACCAGGAGTAAGCAATCCTGTCAAGGGTGAAGCCTTTGCTTTATTCCGGGGCATAACCGTTAACACACTAAGAGTCTCAAAGATTAGGAGCAGAAGCCCAGGAACTTCTATCATCCTCACACCCTGAGTTCCTAGCCGTAGAGTAAATCCTTCAACCAAAGATTTGAAGACAGCTTCACTTCCTAGTTGGGAGAAAGACCTTTGCGATCTCCTACGCGACTGAGGACCTAAGCCTCAAGACAGGTAATTGAATGAAGAGACATTTTTATCCTGCTTTCCACTCTCTCGCTTTCGAGGCATAATAAAAACAGCGAATACTTCACGATGTACGAGAGTTCTCAAATGAAATTAAAACAGAGCGTCTTCTTTCTGCACCACAGAAGCCCAGGAACTTCTATCACCCTAACACCCTGAGTTCCTAGCCGTGGAGTAAATGCTTCAACCAAAGATTTAAAGCCAGCTTCACTTCCTAGGTGGGAGGAAGACCATCGCAATCTCCTGCGCGACTGAGGACCTAATCCTCAAGACTAAGGTGAATAAATAAAGAGACATTTTTATCCTGCTTTCCACTCTCCTACTGCCGAGGCATAATAAAAACAGCGAATACTTCACGATGTACGAGAGTTCTCAGAAATATCATGAAACTCACAGTAAATGCATTTGCTCATTTAAGAGTATTTTACCTAGAGCTCATTTGGAGAAGGCTCGTTCTATACACTTCTATTGATTATTATAAAAGAATGAATAAATCCTACAAATCAAACTCTGAGAGAGACCTATATTTAGCACAGACTCTTAAGCCAATGGCATACTTTTTTTATTTAAATTGTAATTGATGATTAGAATCTTAATTAATCCTAGCATTAGAATAATCGCTTAATTAGGACTATTCCTTGTCAGTTAGCCACTATAGGATAGATTAGTTATTTGTTTCTTTATTTTGAGATAGTATTGCTCAAACGAAATACTTGCAAAATGAAAATATATATTACCAAAGACGCATAAGCGATTCACCAAATCTAGATTGTAATTCAATCATGTTCCTAAAGTAAATTCTGAGAGATGGTAAATTTGTTTATACAGATAAGTGTTTGAAAAATTATATTTTGAATAAAGATTAACGAATCAAATGTTTCAATATACATATATA
>JAUMHM010110820.1:0-21464 GCA_032362435.1 Melikaiella ostensackeni | reverse complement strand
GGCCGAGGTAGATTTTTTCTCATTTCTCCAAAAATCAATTTGACCAGTAATCGATATAAGAACATCAAAATATTAATAATTAATTATTTAAACAAATACTGTGCTGACTTGCATTAATTATCACCTCATCCTCACTGAAAAGTTGACAAAAAGTTGGAAATTTCATTAAAAAACCGCAACTTTCTATCATTATTTTAAGAGAATATTGTCATAAACAATAAAGTGTTCGAAAAATTTTATTTGTTAACTTCAATTAATTATTTCCTCGCTCCAACTAAAAAGTTGAAAACAGGCTTAAAATTTAAGAAAACTGCAATTTTCTAGTATTACACAAAGAGAAGATAAATATGATAAATAATAAATTGTTTGAACATTGAACTCGTAAATTTTCATTAATTATTACCTCGCTCTAACTGAAAAGTTGATAAAAAGTTTTAAATTTCACAAGAAATCGACACTTTTTAGCATTATTCTAAGAGAATATAGTTATAAAAAACAATAAATTGCTTAAACAAATATTTTTTCAACTTGCATTAATTAATACCCCACTAACTAAAAGGTAAAAACAAGTTGAAAAATTAAAAAAAACGGCGACTTTCTACCTTTATTCCAAAAGAAAATTCCTATAAACAATAATAAGTTTTTGAAACTGCTTGTAAATAATATGCAGCAGGTCACACCTTTTAATAAAACTTCTTTGTCTGTTTATTGATGAATTAATGAGTGAAAGTGCTACTTTAACATTAAAAATATTTAGACAGTTTATTTGTCAATCTTTTGTTTGGAATATATTTAGAAATGGTGCTCAATTACCATTCTTTAAAAATAAAAAAAAATTGTTTATGTTCTAAACAAATTGGATAAAGAAATACATATTTTAGTAATTTCTCACTCTCAAGACTTTGTTCTTTTGATAGAATTGATTAAGAATTTGTTGACAATAAATAATATGTACGATTTTTTAATACCTGACGACATTTCTTCCCGGATGAAACTCTCTTAAGGAACAATAATTTCTGATTCTGTAAACAATTTAATAAACAGATTCCAAATTTGACTAATTGTCAGCAAATGGATGTTATTTTTTTACGGAATCGACTGCCAATGACTCAGAAAAGGCTTTATTTATTAGAAGACTTTGTTAGGCGACAAAACACTGCAACACCCATTAAAAATGCGATAATTAAATAGAGTATATTTTTATTCGCAAGAAAGTAATTGAGTATAAGTAATTTTGAAGTCGGCGCCAAAAACAGCTATCAGACTGAGGCGCCGAATTCAGAATTACTTATACTTTTGCATTTGAGGAATAGTTTTTTACCGTTTAGTGCTTTTTTGAAGTCGATTTTTTATTTATGGAATTTTTTTTTGTACTGTATGTGCGTCTAACAAAAACCTATCTACTTGAAATTCAGACAGATCAGACATTTTTGAAATGCACGATGCAACGTATTTTGGACCACTATTTGATAAATCATGAAAATGACTTTTTCTCATCAGCGGAAATGGTTGTGGATTTTTCAGTGAAATTCCTTGTATCGAAAGAAGGACAGAACATCAGCAGGAAACGTCCCCGATTAGAAAAAGTATTTAAATGTATTTTCAGGGTTGCATTTTTAACCCCAAAATAGATAAAATAATAAAAATCCGGATTTCTGAACGATTAATAAACTAGAAGTTTTTTTTTAGATTAAAATGGTTACCGACAAAATCACAATTGAATACATCATTAGAAATCTGGCCCTATTGAAATATTGTTTTGAATTTTTTGGGAGGTTGCATTTACGACCTCAAATGTTTTAACAAAAAATCTGACGTGGTTTTTATTAGTTAGAAAATGTCGATTTCTTCGCTTCAATTTTTAAGGGATGATAAAACAACCAAAATAAATTCCAGATCTTTTCTTGATAGAACATCTGCCAAATTCGTGGGTATAAAACTCTTGTTTGGCAATTCTTTGAGCAAGAACTGTCTATTTTTCTGACAATTTCCTTTCAAATTATTCATCTACAGCTTCGGAACTATAAGAAAAATTATAATTAGACATTTTGACTAGAAATCATTTTGTATACATTTGGTGCGAGGTCATTTCTAGTTTATAGATGCAGGTCAAACGTCGTAAAATAATAAATTTACGGCTAAACGTTGACATAGGCGCACCCTTGCCATTTATGTTTAATACTCGACTTTATGCTTTTATGACGGTTCGTCATTGATGTGTAAGTGACGCCCACAAAGGGGTCACATTGTTTGAGAAACACGGGTGAAGGTGGTAGAGAAATCGCATGTCAATAATTGTAACTAATCACGTATTATTCGTTTCAATGAGTAAGTGTATATAGGTATATATATATATATATATATATATGGGTATATATGGGGAGCTGTTATATAGTAATGATACAGGTTGAACCACGCACCTAATATCGATCCTACTTTGGCAATAGATCTCAATTCTCTGTGTGATTGATCACATCGTAAACCGTTAATCGAGAATTATGACTTGCGAGCTTAACCGCTATCAATGATCTTCCGGCCTCCGCCGATCCCATATACGGACGTGTAAATTCCTATCAAAAAAGGCTGTCAATTAATTTATTTAACGTTCCACTATGTCTACAAAGGTATTGTTAACACCAGTTTCTAGGGAAGTGCTCGTAAGAGATTGACTATTACGAGAAATTTTAAAATGTATCACTGAGAAAACAGATTCTTTCTTTACATTATACATTTTGTTTGGATTTAATAAACTTCTTGTTTGAGTCCATCATTTTTTGCTATTAAGTAAATTGTAGAGTTTTTTCGATTAAATCAAATTTTACTTTTTATTTAAAAAAGGAGTTTGTTGCTTTCACAAGGAGAGGTTGCGAGATGCGGGACACTGATTCGACTTCGGCTTTAAAGAATGAGAGCGCATTAAAATCCATTAGGTGTGTGTTTTTTCTTTCAATCCAATGGGCCTTAGTTTCCGAGATATTGATGTTTGAATATTTGTGCTTGGGCCCACGAGACGCCACTGCTCAGCCCGGAGCCGGGACTTGAGTCTAGCACTAAGCGCCCGAGCGTAAATATTCAAACCTCGATATCTCGGAAACTAAGGCCCACTGGATCGAAAGAAAAAATACTCATTTAATTGATTTTGATGTCATTTCAACCTGCAAAGCTTTAGTCAAATCGGTGTCTCGCATCTCGCAACCTCTCCTTGCCAGTAAAATTATTGGTTTGTTTCAATATCGAAAGTTTTGATAAAGCGTGTATTCAAAGAAGAAAGTCTATAGTACTCGCTTCAGTTGGGCGAATATATACATATTCTTTTTGTTCCCGTTGGATCCATTATTTGTTTGTTGCAAGGGTTTCAGAACTCTTTCTCAACAAATTCGGTTGTTAGGTGGCTTTCTAGTTTGTGATGCTTCTTCCTCTCTTGAAAAATCGATTATCAGCAATGACTGTTCTTCAGCACATTCCTTATTAAATTGCTTGTCGAAATTGTCAAGATCGATTTCATCATTAAATTTGAAACACGATTTTGTCAAAACTCCATCATCTTCATAATTGTCTCGTTTACGTTTGTTTCCGAAATTACGGTCCTCTTGACAAAGCTGTTAAAAATAGTAGTCTGAATGAACTATTATATAAATTCATCAACAACTACAATATATCTTCAGGTAAAAAGGATTTTACTTTAAAACTAATAAAAAAATTTACTTCCTATTTTTCTCGGTATTCGTTTAAATGTGTTCTAAATTTTGATTTCAATCCGATTATCTGTCTATTAAAAAGATTGTCAAAATCATCTTTTGACATCGTTAAGAAATTAAAAGCGACCATTACATTGACTGAGAGAAATGATATTGAATGATTCTAGTTATAATTTTAATTGCCCTTATTAAAGAAACGTTTACTATATTTAATAAATGGATATTTATAAAAGCAAGAGAAAATTGCTAATAAAACTGGTGTTCTAAAATTCTGTGAGTGTAGTCTTTCTCTAACTTCTGTACAGTGCCGCATGTTTTTCTGGTAAGAGACACCATTATAGGTAAGAGGACACTCCGAAAATTTTAGAACTCGAAATAAAATCTCAAATCAATTGAGGCTTGTGAATGTTTGCGAGGGATCTGGAAACCCTCGTGTATTTCCACGAATATATTGTGTCCGGAAAGAATATGTAGTTTTTCCTCGAGGATTTTCCTGAAACGGTTAAAAATACAGGAAGAATACATCAAGAAAATAGCTTGTTTCCAAATTTTTCGGTCAAGTCACTGAGTAGGTCCCAGGTTTGAAGAAAACTTCTTGTGATAAAATTTTCCATTTCATAGCAGCTATAAACGAATTTATAAAAACATTTAACTTCAGATTCGGAGCCAACAGGTTGATGCAAGCATTCGACCACCATTTTGTATGTCTGAAACTAAAAGAAGCCGCAGCTCCCCGACACTGACAGTTTCTTCATAATGCTTTGTGAATTTTGAAATTATTAAAAAATGATTCAATTAAACTTTAAGGAATGGTTTTGAAAAAAAGTCGCATCGAGATATTTTGGAAACAAATTCAGAGGTGTTTTCTCTTTTTTTTAGTTTGGAGCCTTTGTTTGCTTATAACAACTGCTGAACATAAAAAATTCTGTGATTGTTTAAAAAATAGTTTTAAGAATGGCATCGGGATTTTTCGGAGACAGATCCAAATATATTTTTTGTTTTTCGATCGTACCCCTAGCTTCTTTGTTATTCACAAAGTTGAAATTATTAAAAAATAATCTAACTGTTTCAAAAATGGTTAAATTTAAAAAAGGGGTTTTACAAAAAGGCGCATTCAGATATATCTGAGACGAATTCAAAGGTGTTTTTCTTTTCTTTCTTTTTTCTTTTCTTTTCCTTTTTTTCGATGGGGCCCTTAGTTCATTCATAATGCTCTGCAAAAGTGTAAAATTATTCAAAAATTATCTCATTGTGCATTACATGGTTTAAGAAAAAATATCGTATCCAGATATTTCCTTAACGAATCCAAAGGTGTTTTCCGTTTTGAGACCAGACCCTTTGATTGTTTATAATATATTTCAAAAGTTTGATATCCATGAGAGAAACAGTGCAAACGCTTACGATTAAGGCGGAGAGGTGATAATAATATTTAAATAATAATTAATTTACAAAAAAAAATTTGTATATTATCCTCCACGTTTCTTATTGTACAATCGCGAGCAAAGAAAAGTTTTCCACTTTGTTTCAAGATATTTTTAATCATCACAAACAGTATAATAGTTTAAAAAACATGTTTGACAAAAAGGGCTCCTTAAGTTTTTTCTTAGATCAATCCAAAGGTGCTTTCGGTTTTCCGATCGGACCCTTAGTTTGTTAATAATGCTTAGTGGATCATTTAAATCCGTAAATGAGGCGATGCACATTGTTGAATAAGGTAGAAAAATTATTAACAACATTGTTTTGTTTCTTTGCAAATTTGGAGAAGGCTTGAGAAAAAATTGCTTAAAAAGTTGTTTAAAAAAAGTCGCATTGAGATATTTTGGAGACGAATTCAAAGATGTTTTCAGTTTTTTGATGGAATCCTTAGGTTGTTTATAATGCATACCAAAGTTTGGAATGATCAAAAAATGATGTGATTATTCAAAAATTGCTTGAAAGAGGCGCATTTAGATATTTTTGAGACGAATTTAAAGGTGTTTTTGGTTTTTCGATTGGATCCTTAGTTTGTTTATAATGTTTTGCAAACTTTTAAATCCATAGACATAGGAAATTTCAGGGTCGTTCATATACATCCAAATTGAAAAATGAAATTGTAAAATGTTTCAATCACTAGAAAAAATAGATTTATTTCAATTCTTTTAATACTTTAAATTCCGAATATCTTACATTTCAATACTTGTATCGATATGGGAACAAAATCAGAAGCAAATACATCTCTAAGTAAAAATTTTTCTCATTTATGCTACGCTTATTTTTTCTCGAACTTGTTTACTGTAGCATTGAGAACGTATTCCGTATGGATAACTGAAACGTAAATTTGTTTCGTTTTAGCTTTTAGCTTTTCCTTTACCTCATTTTCCATCATTTTTTTCTATGCTTCTTTCCTCGCTACGAACTTCAATCTGAAAACGAAACTTGCTTCTTACTTCATTTAAATTTATGTTCCTCTCCTTTTTTGCTATAAATATTGATGAAAACTCAGGTCAACTTGCATTCCGAAGATGATTTTGCATATTGGACAAATGCCAAATCCCTTTAAAAGTCAGATCCCGATTTCAAACCGTGAATGAATCTTGCCGCAATATGGACGCAATTTCTATGCATTTGTGAGAATTCGGTGATTGTATGAGTCAAAATCTAAGTTCATTATTGAAATAAATGAAATGAAAATTGGTAACGTAATGGAAAATGAATATAATCAAGATTACCGTGAGAAGTACTTTATTTTTATTAACAAAAAAAACTGACACTTAATTCACCAAATTGATGTTTCTGTCTCATAACGAAAATGTCATTTCCAGAAAATCAGAGAACATCAAAAGGTCAATTAATATATCTTCCCAGGTGCGAAATTCCCATCGGGCCAACATTGTGAACCAATGGTCGGCCCAACTAGTATAAAGATAACGCAAGCCCACCTATTTTCCATGGTGGCCCGACAGTGGTTGGCAAGGTTGAGCCAACCGCGGAATACGATTTTGGCACACTATTGGTTTTCAAAGCTGGCTCAACTTTGTGAACCACTGGTCGGCCCAACCAGCGTAATGATAACTCAAGCCCACCTATAATCCATAGTTGGCCCAACACTGGTTGGCAAGGTCGAGCCAACCATGGAATACGAGGTTAGCACACCATTGCTTTCCAAAGTTGGCCCAATTTTGTGAACCACTGGTCGGCCTAACTAGCGTAATGATAACGCAAGCCAACCTATTTTCCACGTTTGGCCCGTCAATCGTTGGCAAGGTTGAGCCAACAAAGGAATACAAGTTTGGCACAACATTGGTTAGCAAAGTTCGGCTAACATCAATAAGAAGAGTTGCTTGCCAAAAAAATGTTTTTAAATATCTTTTTTACTGGAAAAGCCAAGGCCGGCTAAGAAATACATGTTTATAATTTTTTTTATTTCAAACATATTATGAAGAGGTGGGCTTAAACATTTTTAATGTCCATATTAAGAAATAAACTATTATAAATAAAAAGATTTTCTTATGAAACCATAATATTATTGATGTATACATAATAAGAATATTTCATGACGGAATTTGAAGTTTCTTCTGAGATTCTAAGAATCAAATTTTTTATGTCCTCAAACTCTTGGATTTTCAATTTGATTTTGCTTGCAATAATATACAGGGTGTCCTCGGAATGAGTGTCCGGACTTATATAGCTGTATAGAAAATAACAAAATTAACCGAAACTCCCTTTGGCAAAAATGTATTGAATGTTAAGTTTTTGAGTCACGAAATGATTAAGCTGGACCAATCAGGAGCGCCGCATAGCATTGCACCGTGTCGAACGTACAGTGGGCTCTCAGAGTGGGGATAGCAAGTGGAGAGGCAGCGGTCATTAGCACAGCGTTGGCTCCCTCTCACGCACGTAAGACTTTCTATGCGGCGTATAGAGCAGCGTATGGACAAAGGCGCAGTGCGCGAGTACTGACGTTCGTACTCACGTTCGGAGATTGCGTAATATTAGGAAATAATTCACACGTCTCTGACTGTTTACGTTTCGAAGGTACTGCTTTAGTCCCAAGGCCAGTGCGAAGCAACTCCCGAAATTGTCTTTATATTGGAGTTCGAGTGTATCATTTTTTTATACAGCCATGTAAGTCCGAACACTTAGTTCTGCGACACCCTGTATAAACAAATATATTTTATATATTATTTATCTAAAAAAAATGCCTAAATAACGTGGATATTCATTAGAATTAATGCAGACATATTTAAGAAACATAAATAATTAATTTAATATACAAGTTGATTGTTATGAACAATTTATTTTAGCAAATTCTTTAGTATATGAGTTTGTTGCAGGAAAAAACTTATTTATTCTTAGAAGAATCGTAATTTGTTATTAGGATGGTATCAGTATAAAAAATTGTCATAATTTCAAAATTTATAAACAACTCACAAGGTTATAAACAGTTTTTAACCTACTAAACCCCATAGGCAGACAAATTGCGACAGTAGAAAAGTTAATGTTGGTATGAGAAAATTTCATTTATATAGCCTTCCGCATAGAGAAAACGATAAACATAGAGAAACAAATTTAGTACGCGTACAGTTTTTAGAGTCATAAAGTTTCATTGCATTTTAAGTTTCATCAGAAAGATGCACAGAACTCCAACTAAGTAATTATTAAAGTCACCAAACAAGCGACTTTGCTAGAGTAGGAAAATTAAATCAATTGCCTGAAGAACAGTCCATTTTGCTTTCAGATGTACACAGATCCACACAGACATCTGAATGTGGCTCTGCAGGAGTACAATCATCTAAAAGATTGAAACACATTTTTATGTTAAATTCATTAAATATTCAAAAATATTCTAAGATGTATACGCCCGTCGAAAATAATCTACACGGCTAACGTGAGTGGCACTAGAAATCACTGATGACTTTGAAACACGCACTGTAAAAACTAGAGATCTCTTTTTCTTACGGTATCATTTTTTGCGTGTCCTGTTTTTGAAAAGGTTAACTTTATTCTGCTATTTTTCATGTAAAACAAATAAAGCTGGGATCCAACAAGTGCTCTTGTTTTGGTACCACTCGAGACTGTTTTGTTCTGAGTCTTATTTTAATGCACTCATACCCCGTTAGTGTTCCGCCCTCGGGTCTGGTCGGCACAGTAGCACAGTAACGGAGGCTATTAAAATCTAGTCTCAACTGTATTTAGAAAGACGAGTCAGTAAACACTCAGGACCGCATATATAATCTCTGAACCAGACACGTACAAAAGTATATGCGCAGAGACTCGCACTGTAAATAACTTCTAATACGTCGCTGACTGACCGAGCGAAGGCCTTGAGTATAGACTGCTAAGGGACGCTCAAGAGAGGAGACAAGTAGGGAGATCCATACTCTTTATCCCAACCAAATCAACTAAAAAAATTCTCCTCGAGGGCCCATGAGTATCCAAAATTTCTCGTTTGAAGCGTCACTCTTCTTCTTATAAACAATTGTTTTTCATACATCCCTATCCTTGCATAAATCTTTTACTCCCTTTACACCTGTACATCTTTTTATGCAAGCTCTTGTGTTTCTACGACTCTTCATATCACTTTGTTTTGAAGTCTCATTCAAACACTCCAACCATTCTTTCTTCAGTCTACCTCTGGAAACGCTACCATTCATCTCACTTGAATACACTTGCCTCGCTAAACAACCTATATTCATTCTCTCAATACGATCAAACCATCTCAACAAATTTCTTTCAATCTCGTCAGTCAATGTTTCTTCTACACCACATTGAGAACCTAATCATTACTGTCTTTGTCCATTAGCGTTTTAACGCACATATTACCTCAAGGTCTCACTACCATACCGCGCAGTGGGTGCAAGCACATAATTTCATATTGAAGTTGTAGCTATATTCGTTACATTTTTACTTCTAGTAATGGCTCGTACACTGCCGGTAATCTTTCTACCCTCGTTCATACGACTGGACATCCCTGCATATATTTTTCATCAGCAGGGAATAACCTTCCAAGATACACGAAATCATCAACTTGTTCTATCATCTCATCGTTTAAGGCCATGTTGCATACTGTTTTTTCATCCCTTTCTCCAAACGAGATAAATTTTGTATTCTTATCATCTGTAAACGCCAGTCCACGTACTTACACTGTCCCGAGATCATTACCCTCTTCGTCTAAAAGAGCCATTCTTAGACGTTTACGCATGTACATATTGAACATCCAGAAGGATATAACGAAACCTTGTCTAAGCCTTGCTTAATGTCAAACCAATTGCTTAGTTGCCCATTTACTCTTACACTTACTTTATTACCATTATATATTGCTTTTATTGCTTTCAGAAGTCAACCGATCACTCCGTACTCTTTCAGGGCTTCCGAAAGTTTAGTGATACCCACCTTTTTGAAAGCTTTTTCCAGATCAACAAATGCACAGAAAACTTTTTTGTTTACTCTCAAACATCACCCACACATGTTATCACTGGAATAAATCCATATGGGACTTGCGAGATCCTTTCCTCAGTTATTCCCGTGACGTTACTAACAAGTACTTCGGTCAATCTTTTGCCCACGGTACATAGTAGGTTAATCGCTTTATAATTAGTACAGTCACCTTTATCACCTTTTCCCTTCTAGAGTGAAACGATAATCGCTATTCTCCACTTATTTGGAACTTCACCGTTCTCAGCACACATCTTCAGGAATTCGCTCAGCCACACAAAAAAATGTCCAGCACCGCTCTCAAGCATTTCAGTGGTGATACTATCCACACCAGCAGCCTTACCTAATTACGGAAATAGTGTTGCGGATATCGATTCTTCTTTCGCCACGTACAACGGGATTGTCTAACGTACCTTCTTCCGTATTCTATACGATTTCACGATCAGCATTCTCAATTCCGACTAACTAAGCCCTAGTACTGCCTTTTCTAATCTTTCCAACCCCTTTAAAAAATAATGTCTTATGGCATTCAGGATCATTTTGCATTTTTTTACTCCGTTTTGATTCTATCCTTGCTTTCTTTGACTAGTGCCTTTGCTTTTTTGTTTTTATCCGTAAAATCAATTTTCTAATCTAGTCCTTTGCCCATCATTAAGACCTTTATTATTTAACTTTTTCGAGTTTGCTTGCTTTTTCACGTTGACAGCCACGCGCATGTCACCATTCCACCAAGCATCTTCACTCTTTCTCCCAAAAGCGACAGTACCGCATTCTTCAGATGCACTCTTGGAGGTGCTATCTCGTAGTATTACCCATGCACCCACTACATTCTTATTGCTAAATTCCATCTTTCAGTCTTCTCTATAATGCCCTAAATTTATTTGTAATTTATAATTTATAATTATAAAATAATTTATGGAATAATTTATGATTTATTATGATTTATTCAGCTTTTCACGATATATTATTGGTACTTCTGGTTTGATTGAATTCTCCATTTTAATTTGCGTCTGCTTCGACTTATTATGATTTTTTCTTCTCTTCCATCCTAAACCTAGGTTTCTTTACGAAACTATGAGGTAGTAATCCGTTCCACATTCAGAACCTTTCATGACACCTGTATCTCTTACTAGCCCTCTCAGTCTCTCATCCTGTACAACAAAGTCGATCTTACTGTGGCTTTGGACTCTGCACCAAGTATACATGTGGATCATTTTATGTTTGAACTAAGAGTTTGTAATAAGCAAGCCTTTTTCGAAGTGTAAGCTAATCAATTCTTTCTCGTTACCGTTTGTTTTTGGGTCTCCGAAATGACCAAGTACCACGTTCGTACCTTCGCGTTGAATATCGACCCAGCTCTTCTTATCTCTGAGCAGGATGATTCTTTCCTCAAGATAGCAAGTACCCAGAATATCATTTAATGAACACAAAAGATATCTTTCACATCATTATTGCCACCACCAACTGCAGCGTAGCATGCAATAATAAATATGTTAGCCTGCTGATTCCCACATTCTTTCCAACCCACAATAATATAAGAGATACACATTCATACTTTTTGACATGCTGTTTCGATCTCTCAATCATAATCAGACCGACTCCTTGGCTACCGTGTGATTCATTATCGAGTTCATTTCAGTTCGAGTCCATTCTGTATCTTTCTTATCTCACATCCCTTCTTCTTTGTTTCCGGTACACATAAAATATCTAGGTTCCTTACGTGCATTGTATTCCGCAATTCCTTTTTCTCAAAATCATCTACACCTTTAGCATTTAATTCAGACATTGAAAGAAAAGGGTTAAGGAGATCATGAAATTTCACGTCAAATAAACCCTGGTAGGAATATTGCTGACTTTGACTTTTCAAAGAGGATATATGATGTATAGTATGAAGTTAAAAACAAAAATTAAGAATTTATCGAATTTTGTGCCTAGACTTCAACTTGTGTCATGATCTAGGAAACTTGTGGCAAAAATTTTAAATTTACGGGACCTGATCCTTGAAATCTTATGCTCAATTTAAGTCAAAAAAACTGAAGAAATTTTCGCTGGTTCCCAAGATATGACTGGCAATGTCCAAACGTGTCTACGTCGAGGCACAAAATTCGCGGAATTTTCAAATTTGAAGAAAAAAACTTCTCACGTGATACATTCTCTTGAAAAAATCAGGAATATCTCTACTTGGTGTCATTCCACGTGAAATTTCATAATCTTTCTAGCCTTTTCTTTAAAAATGTCTAGCTTCATTTCCGACCGAGTTATCATGTTTCAAAGCCATCAGTGACTTTGAGCACCGCTCGCGCTGGCCGTGTAGATAATTTCAGACGGTAGTGTACAATATCATTTTGTACAACACTTATCGGATATGTAAAGAATTAGTAGAACATACAATATCTGACATATTCTTCTGACACAGCCACCAGTAGAACAAGGCATAACAGAATTATTAGCTTCATTGTGATGTGCTATGAACTTCGTTATATGTGCAACTGTTCACAGCAGAGGAAGAATTAATTCATAGAAAGTGCTCCTTATCGAAAAATTGGGGATATTAATGTGATAATTGTGAAAATTGCAGTTATTGTATGTAATTGTTTACCTGCTCTCTAAATTTGAAGCAGTGAGAAATGCTTCACTTAATCATATCAGTAAGAATTTGCACTAACTCACAATGCAATTTCATGGATTCGGAATACGAATATAAGGTTTAGAAATCAAAATAATTGTAATAAATGAATTTTATATATGTATACATATTTTAGAGGTGTATAGTAAATTTCATCGAAAATATGCACAGAACTCCGACGCAGCAATTTTTAAAATTTTATATCAAATTCATGACATCGGTAAACATTGGAAATATTTTAAATGCATGTTCATAAATGTTTTATATTTTTGAAACCCCGTATTTTTAATAACGTAAAAGTAATAAAGAGAATACTCAAACTTTTTATTATCCCGTAAAGATATCAGAAAATATTTTTCAGTAATTTTACATCTTTCGTATCGCATTTCATGATTATTTTTTATTTTCGCGAATTAATTCAAAGACGCAAGAAGATGAAGTTCTGAAAATTTTACTGCCGACTGGGTTTAAATTAACAGCCTCTTCATTGTATGTTAGGAATCAAGTTCCTAACATTTTTTGTTTTATAATTTCGTACATAGAATTATTGGATTAAGTGCAATTCATTGAGGGTTACAATACAGTTTTATCAAAAGTTAAATTGTTAAAGGAATACGTTGTTATAAACAAAAAATTACGTTAAAGTTATGAACTTCGTAGAGAGAGAGAGAGAATATATCAATCGATAGTCGATAGATTACAAATACATTCAGACTTGTGTTGTTCATTTGAATTTAAAGGCCAAGAGAATAATATTAAAATATTCAAAATATTACTAAACCTTGTTAATAATATCGGAAAAGATTAAGAAATACTTTCTAGTCCGCATACATTTTTTACTGGTATATAGTTTTATTGTATACTGCTGTTTATTGGATGAATTCACAGAACTCCGAGGCAGCAGTTCAAGAAGTTCTCAAACTCACGACTTCTGTAGAGATTGGGAATTTCGTAAAAACAAGTTTATATATTTTCTATATTTTTGAAACCTCGTATATCGAATAACGTGAAAATATTAAAAAGATAATGATACATATGGATTACTGAAAAGATCTTTATAGAGCCGGACGATAGTAAGAAACATTTTTATTTTAAAATCTTGAGAATCCTCTAAAATCCCTTTCAATCTAATGATAATTTCTTAAATCCTGGGAAATTTATTGAAATTCCTTGTGAGTTTATAAAATCCCTTGAAATCATTATAATCCTAACAATTCTTATGAAATTCCTTCAAATCGTTTAAAAGTCCCTTGGAATCTTTTCAAATATCCTAAAACCTTATAGGTCCTATAAAGTTCTTCCAAGTCTTCCGCAATTCTAGGGAATTCTTCAAAACCGCGTGAAAATGTTCTGAATACTTTGAAATCATTAAAATTCCTGGACGTTCCATGGAATCTTTTACAACCCACAAAAATATTTCAAATTCTTTGAAAGCTTTTGAAATTCCTTGAAATTCTTGAAATATATTGGAGATTCCTTGGAATCTTTCACAATGTCCTAAATTCTTTCAAATCTTTGGAAATACCTGAATCATTTGAGAATCTTTTCAAATCTTTGAAATCTCTCAATTCTTGTAAAATTCTTCGCAGTTTATAAAAATATTATAAAATGTTTAGAAATTTTTGATATCTCTTGAAAACTGAAATCCCTTAAAAATCACTTGAAATCTCATGAAAATCATTTGAAATGATTCATTTGAAATTGAAATCATTGGAATCATGAAGAATAAACTTAAACGTTTTAAATCATATGAGATCCTACAAATTCCTGATGAAGTTTAGGAAATTCTTTGCAATTCCACAACATTTCTTTAAATTTCTTTGAAATCTGTCAAATTTTTGAAAATCTATTGAACTCTTTAAGAAATAATGCGTAGAACCGCTTTTGTAGAAAATTAATCTCTTTAGTTGAAAATTAAATTATTATTGGTTGAGACTTTTCCGGTATGCTAAAAAATTTTATTATTTGTTTGAAAATTCAACTGTTTTGTTGAAAGTTCGTATTTTTTGATTGAAATTTCAACTACTTTGTAGAAAATTGATTTATTTGGTTGAAAATGAACATTGTGTTGAAAATTCATGTTTGCGGATTAAAAATTTGACTATTTCGTAAAAAATTCGCCCTTTTGGGTTAAGATTTCAACAATCTGGTTCATTTTTTTTCTCTCTTGACTGGAAGTTCATCTGTTTAGTTGAAAAATCGTTTTTTGGTTGGATTTCACTATTTTTTATAATATTTAAAACTAAAATATTTTTCGGTTGCTATATCAAATTTTACATTTTTTGTTTGACGATTCATCTTTTTTCGTTGAATATTAATTTTTTTAATTGAAACTTTAACTATTTTTTTGTTTTGTTTAAAGATTATTCATTTTAGTTGAAAATTCATTTTTCAGTCAAAAATTGAACTATCTTATAAATACAAAATTTTGTTTGGTTAAACATTCATCTTTTGAACTGAAAATTCAAGTGTCCTATTTTTGTTTGAAATTTGTATTGTTTGACTGCAACCATTTTATTGAAAAAATTTTTCCGGTTAAACATTAACTTTTTAACTGAAAATTTAATTACTACATTTTTGGTTAAAAATTCAACTGTTTGGTTTGAAAATTAATCTTTTTTAGATGCAAATTCATTTCTTTGGTTTTATCTTTTAGTTGAAAATTGATAATTTTAATATTTTAGAAATATTATGTCGGTCATGACTAACCTAGGACTTGCAATAAAAAGAACAAGAGCTGTCACTCGACAGATATGAATGAACTTGTGTAAAAATTAGATTGGGATTTATATTCCTGAAATATAAAATTAATTGTAAAAATAACGAGTTACTTTTTTTCAAAAGTAACTAAGAAAAAGTTAGACTTTAAATCAGTAACGATAATGGTAACTAGTTCCTTTTGAAAAGTAACTTACTCATCACTATTCGTCAGTTCTTCTTATTGTATCCGCCTGAGGGTAGCAAGAAATTATGACTGATTGTGAGAAACTTTGCGATAGAGTAATCATAAAACTATATTTCAGTGTGGTACAACAAAAACTGCAAAGTAGATCCACCTCTGTCAATTTACTAGAGAATTCTTTAAATTTCTCTTTCCGCTAGTGAAACTGCATGCTTCAATAAAATTCTAGTTGAATTAACAGGGCAAGATATAAAAGCAGATGTTTTCCATATAGTCATTTGCTTGAATGATATATTTTCTTCATCACAAGATATAGTTTTTTTATCTACAGTTGGATTGAAACTGAAAATCGGATGACTAAGAATTAAACATAACTATTACAGCGAAAAAAAACAAGAAATTGACTTCTTGATGTAACTTGATTTTCTTGTAACGTTCTCATGTACTCCTTGCACCTCCGTTACCGCTTCATTATCCGCCATGGCGTCTACGGTGCTCCCTTGGTGTTATTATTCCGCAACACTTTTTCCTTGGTGTTTTCGCTGGCTTCTGCACACCTTTTCAAAGGTTCACTGACAGTTTTTCGCCTATACCCAAAGCTTTAGCTCTGGCTGCTGAAGATTTATAATACATCGGTTGTGATTATTGAGAACTTTTTTCAATCCGTTTGGCTTCAGTTTTGCTTTTTTCCTCATCATAGAATCCTTCAGCTTGTCCAAATTCTAGTTGAGACCCAACTGGGAACCACAGTCTCGCCCATGCCTGCTGCTGTTTGTATTGTAACGCTCAATCCAACGAATACCCAGATTGGGGTAGTTACGTAAGTTAGTTAAGTAAGAACTTATAGCATTCTGTCGTTGCTTTCGACCTCCATCCTAATCTCTTCCTCCAATCAGCGCAGTCCCAATAGCGTTTGGCTTAGTGTATTCTCCAATAAATTTCATTTAGTACCCCACCTATACAAATTCACTGGAGATTCTCTGAATATTCTCAGGCCCAGTTGAGCTGCTGAGATTTTCTCTACAAGTAACCAGGTAGCACTTTTTAGAGATTCAAGTAGCACTTATAAATTTTCTGAAGGCTCATCATTCTCTGAAAATCATCGACTAATTCTGCCATAACAATTTTATCATCTGCAAACGCCAGTCCACGCACTTTCACTGTCCCAAGATTAACACCTTCTTCGTCTAATAGACCCATTCTTAGACATTTGTCCATGTATATATTAAACATCAAGGGGGACATAACGCAGTCTTGCCAAACGCCCTGCCTAATTCCAAACCAATCGCTCAATTGTCCATCTACTCTTTCACTTGCATTACTATCATTATATATTGCTTTTATTGCTTTTAGAAGCCAAACATTCACTCCATACTCTTTCAGGACTTCCCAAAGTTCAGATCTATTCACCTTATCGAAACCTTTTTTCAGATCAACAAATGCACACAAAAATTTTACGTTTACTCTCAAACTTTTTTCTTTCATTCTTTTTTCCGTTTTGGTAGATATTTTGTCCACGGTACTAAGTAGGCTGCTCACTCTGTAATTAGTACAGTCACCTCTATTACCCTTTACCTTGCAGAGAGGAAAGATAATCACCTTTCCTCAATTATTTTGTACTTCGCCGTTCACAGCACACACATTCATAAATTCGCTCAGTCACACAAATAAATATTCGCCACCGCTCTTGAGCATTTCAGCGGTGATGCCATCCACACCAGCAGCCTTAGCATTCTTCACTTTCTTGAATTCGGATATTTATTAAGCTGTTCATGATGCAGTATTTATACTTGTGGATTCTGCGCATTCTCTTTTTTAACTCGCGTCTGCTTTGGCTTATTAATTCTCCTTCTCCTCCATCTTTGACCTAGGTTTATTTTTGAAATTATGAGGTAGTGATCCGTTCGACATTCAGAGCCTCTAAACCTTGTATCTCTTACTGGCCCTCTCAGTCTCATCCGCTACAACAAAGTCAATCACACTGCGGCTCTCGCCTCTGCACTAAGCATACGTGTAGATTATTTTATGTCTAAACTAAGTATTTAAGATAAACAAGCCTTTTTCTCAGCATAAGCTAATAAACTTCTTCCTGTTACCGTTCGATTTGGGTCCCCGAAATGACCGACTACGCTGTCGGTATCTTAGCATCGCGAGCCAACCCAGCTATTCACATCTTCGAGTGAAATGATTCTTTCGCCAGGATCGCAAGTACCTATAATATCATTTAACAAGTTCCAGAAGGTATTTTTCACGTCACTACTGTCAACACCAACTGGAGTGTAACATACGATGATAAAAAGCTTTCTGATTCTTTCATTCTAACCCATATTAATCTAGGAGATACACATTCATACTTTTAAGCATCCTGTTTTTCTCTCTCTCAATAATAATCAAACCAACTCCTTGGCTATCAAGCTTCCATCCACGCATTGTATCTCGCGATTCCTTTTCCTCAAGGTCATTTACACCTTAGCATTCCAAACACCCAGTTCGTGGGGTCGAATTATATCGAAATATGTCAAAAAGGTAGATTGGAAAATTTACATAATTACAAACCTCCTTCTATGATGGAGCAAAAGAAATAAAACTCGATTCCGAAAGAAAATTCGATCTTGGCGTTCGAACGACAGTGGAACTGAAAGAAAAAAATATTCTCTCTCTAAGGTTCAAATAGAGCGAAAGGTGGTCAGTGCGCTTGATGCATTTTAAACATCCAAAATGTCGAATGCTATACCTTTTGCAGTAAAGGAGCGATTCTTGTCGATCCCCTTTTCCTTCCGCTTTCATTCTTCGTTCAGCATTGTCTCCTCTCTTTCGACCAATTTTAAATTCTCCACATTTAACTCCTAATCTCTTTTTAAAGCTAAAAATGCATAATTTCTATGAAAATTAACATATCTTCTCCAAGGATGGAACTCCGTACGAAAAGATGTTGAACTTCAATGTTTCATTTCTCTATACATAATACGAGTAGAGTGGCTCGAATGAACAAAACTTTCTTCGAATTATGGGGCCAACCCCAAAAACCTTCTATCTGATGCAAAAACAACTGCGGATTTCTCTTAAATTTTTTGGATAGCAGCAAGTACCTGCCCACGCACAGTGGGGGAAAAAGGTGCCTTAGACGGTGCGCTACAACGCAAATTATCCAAAGAAGGCTCAAATTGTTGAAAATATACGTTCTTTTTGACCTGAAAAAGTTTGAGGATGGGGTGCCGGAAAGTTCTTGAGAATTTTTTTTTCAAAAAAAACGGGCATTTTTTTAATCCGGTGTTTTTCAAAATAATAAAAAAAAGGGAGAGGGAAAAGATGAAAGGTAATTCGGAGGTTGTTTTCTTTCTTTATTATTATTCGTTCAATTTAAATGGAGGCATTTAAGAGTGTGATGTCCAAAGTTGATCGTTAGATTCTTGTTTTTTTTTAATTTCTAAGAACTTCGTAGTTAAATTCCATAAAATTGTAAGGAATTTTCATAGATTCAAGGGGATCGAAAAAAATTGGAGCGTTTTCCAGGAATATGAGAGGACTTCAACAAAATCCAAGAGTTTTTAATAGATTTCAGTAAATTTCAACTGATTTCAAGAGATTTGAAAGCTTTCAGGCTATTCTAAAAACTTTCAAGGAATTTCAGAAAATATCAAATATTTCAAGGGATTTCAAGAGGTTTCATTAAATTTTATGGAATTACAGAGGATTTCAAAGATTTCATAATATTTCAAGGAATTTTGATAGATATTACGGATTTTAAGGTATTTTACGGTATTTTACTCCATTTTGTAGGATTGCTAGGGATTTAACCAAATTTGAGGGATTTTAAAAATTGTAAAGGATTTCAAAGAATTTCTAAGAGTTTAGGGCATTCAAAAAGATTCCAAGGAATTGAACGAGATTTCATCATTTTTAAGGGTTTTCAAAGAATTTCGTAGAATTTCATGAAATTTCAAAGGATTTTAAAAAGGTACCCAGGATATCAATGATATTTGAAAGATTCCAAGGGATTCCACAGGATTTCTAGAGAACTTTAGGGACTAAATTAAATAAATAGAAATTTCAAGGGATGACAACGAAATTCACGATGTGTATATTATTTGTACTATTTCATTTTTGGTGAACATATTTTTGCCAAAGGCTTCAGTTTTCGAAAAGAAGAGGTTTCTTTACATTCACACGACGATTTTTAAAATTCTCGTCATGAAGGCGAAAGTGAATATCTTGAAAGTGTCATATTACACCTCAAGTATCTTGGACTAAACAGTCTAACGAAAATCGTTGTCGAAGGCGGTTTGAATCGGATTCTAAAAAGAAATTAGAAGCAAAATCATGTCAACTTTTTTTGTACACTTATTTTATAGAAACTTTTGGAAATTTATACAGAGTGTTGAGAAAGTTTATGAAAACTTATCAAAAATGTAGATGGCTTTGAAGATTTATGAGAGTTCTACAAATTGACCTTCCAAAAGGATAATTTAGGGAAGTTTATGAGCTTCTTAAGTTTTTATTCACCAGTGAGTATTCTTGTCTCATATGCATTGAATGATCTTTTCTCATCTTCGAGACCAAACTGCAGGAGACTGAAGCCCTCCTGAGTATACAACACAAACCGATCATAACTCCTTTGGTTCTGGCTTGGTTTTCATACTTTTTTTTTGCATGACCGAAGTTTGGTGGGACTGACGTTATGAATGAAAGTGGGAATCAGAAGACTATTTATCATAGCGTACTACGCTCCAGTTATTGGTGACAAGACAGATGTAAAAGATACCTTCCGAGACTCGTTAAATGATATCCTAGGGGCTTGCGACCCTGGCAAAAGAATACTTTTACTTGGAGATATGAATAGTTGAGTTGGTGTACAACGCGAAGGTACCGACAGGGTACTGGGCCATTTTGGAGACTCAAAAACGAATGGTGACCGGGATAAATTGATTAGCTTATACTTGGAAAAGGACTTGTTTATTAAGAACACTTGGTTCAGACATAGAAAGATCCTCAACTATACTTGGTGCAGAGGCAAAAGTCACAGTATGATTGACTTTGTTGTAGCAGATGAGAGACCGGGAGGGCTTGTAAGGGATACAAGGGTTATGAGAGGCTCTGAGTGCGGAACAGATCAATACCTGCTAGTTCCAAAAATGAGCCTAGGTCAAGGGTGGAGGAGAAGAAGAACTTATAATAAGCCGAAGCAGATGCGAGTTAGATTAGAGAGTTCGCAGAAACCAGAAGTACAATTGGTATATCGTGAAAAGGTGAATAAATTCTTAGAATATCATGGAGAAGACTGGAAGACTGATTTGAACAATAAAAATGTAGAGGGTGCATGGATAAAACTACGGGATAGCATCTTCAAGAGTGCATCGGAAATGTGCGGTACTGCGGCTGTAGGAAGAAAGGCTGGAAATGCTTGGTGGAATGATGAAATCCGCGTGGCTATCAAAGAGAAAAAGCAAGCATACTCGAGAACATTGAATAGCAAAGGTCTTAGCGATGAGGAGAGGACTAGATTAGAAAATGATTGGAAATGGCTTGAGAAGGTTAGGAAAGGAATCTCTGGCACTGATATAGTCGGAATCAAAAATTCTGATGCTGAAATGGTATGCGATTCGGACAAAGTGAAAGACTGAATGAGAGATTTTTTCAAGAGATTGTATAGATTGTTAAGAGCGTTGGCGGATATTTGTTTGCGTGGCTGAGCGAGTTTATAAATATGTGTGCTATGCATGGTGAAGTTCCAAATGATTGTAAAAAGTAGATTATCGTCCCAATCTACAAGGGAAAGGGTGATAAGGGCGACTGTGCTAATTATAGAGCGATTAGCCTACTAAGT
>JAUMHM010110768.1:0-15056 GCA_032362435.1 Melikaiella ostensackeni | reverse complement strand
GAAAAAAATTTACCTTGCATATTATCAAAAATAGCATATCTTATGCAATTATGTATGAAAAAATATAACCTGACAGCGTTACGTAGAAAACCTCCAGAGGCCCTCCTTCCAACACACGCAACGCAGCGTAGTATCCTCCTCCCCCTCCCCCCACCCTTCCCAGGCATTACGCATATTTTTAACGGCCTTCCTCAGAACGCTTAAGAATTGCGTTCTAAAAGTAATTTTGAACTTTGTTTTTTGATTTCGTCCCACTTTTTAGCGAAATATTGAATCAAAATCTGTTTCAGAATTTTTTAAGCATGAATAAGGTCTTGAAATTATGCAGTGAACCTGACAAAAAGTCATATTTTCAGGCCTACAAACTTCAATCATTTTAGTACTAGATAAGCATTTGAAATTGCAATTTAAACATTCAATCAAAATTCAATACATTAAAGTGTAGCTGTACAAATTGTACACCTTCAAAAGGGACGCGCTTATGGTAGAAGTGAACAGTTTGTAATTAGTGAAGTTCCAAATTGAAAACTTATTCAATCATATGAAGGAAGATTTTCAAATTGAGCTCTCTAAGCTCAAATTAGCAAAATTTCATTAAAGATCTGTGACTTTTTTGGCGATTTGAGTAAGTGAAAATCGACCGGGAATTTGTGATTCGACTGAAATTCAGTTTCCCTCCACCCTTCCATATCCTATTTAATTTTCTACAGACGAGGAAAAACGAAAGGAAAACTCAAGCAAGCGTCGCCGTTTCAAAACTGTTTAATAGAAACAATCAATTCTAATTATAGCGTTCAAAATTGAAAATTCAGCTCTCAGAAATTTTATTCATTTACAATTAAAGAAACCATACAATTTTGACATAGTGCACATAGACACATAAAGATTTGCGTGTATCAATCACAGCCAAGTAGAACCTCGAAAATGTTACGTCAAAAATGTTACATCGAAAATTGATTTTTTATTGACATTTCACTATAATTTTGGACAGGATTAACGTATCGGGATGATTTTTTTAAAATGCATCTAATGATAGCCAAAATAACGTAGGTACATGAAGATTCGGATCTCTCAATCATAGCCAAGTACAACCATGTAAATGTTGCATGGAAAATTGATTTTTTAACCTGAATTGGATATCTCAGTCAATAATTTACTGATTTGAATGAAACTATTCAGAATCAATTAAAAACCAGTAAAAAATAAATTGTATACATGAATTTCAGACATAACTTGTATATTATTTCTGAATAAAATCGCGATGGAGTTCCGAAAAGCGCATACATCCGATATTTTTAAAGTCGCATATGTTGCCATGGAAATACTCATAAATGTCACTGTCAAGGTTGAAAGTTTAAAAATACTTTTCTCCATTGTTGGCCATAACTCACCTCAACTACATCCATTCCTGAATCGCATTCGACTCCATTCCCAGTATTTAAAGAAAAAACATCTGTTTATACTTGGCCGTACTCCACATCAACAAAATCGACCGCACAATTATATTTAACCGCATTTCCAGTAGGTATTAAATTCAATTACCATTTCATAGTTGGCCATTCCCTAACTCGGCAAAATCTACCTCTCAATTACATTTGAACTCATTTCAGTATTTTAAAAAATTACCACTTTATAGTTGGCCATGTCCCAACTTGGCAAAATCTGCCTCTTTATTATATTTTACCCCATTTCCAGCATTAAAAAAATTACCACTTTATAGTTGGCCATGACCCAACTCGGCAAAATTTACCTTTCAATTATATTTTACCCTATTTCCTATATTTAAAAAATCACCCATTTATAGTTGTTTATGCTGCGACTCGGCAAAATCTACCTCCCAATTATATTTGACCAAATTTCCAGTATTTTGAAAAAATCACCCGTTTACAGTTGTCTATGCCCCTACTCGAAAAAATCTACCTCTCAATTATATTTCACTCCATTCCCAGTATTAAAAAAAAAATCACCCATTTATAGATACTCATGCCCCTACTCGGCAAAATCTACCTCTCGATTATATTTGACCCCATTTTCAGTATTTGAAAAAAGTCGTTCTATGTTTAAAAAATTCGATTCATCTAAATAACATCTAAATAAAAAGTGTATTGAATAATATTTGTTGTGCTCGCCTAGCACAACCTAGCACAAAGTTCAGATTTTTGACATTTTGGAAAATTTTGGATTAAAACGTCGTTCTATGTTCAAAAAATTCAATTCATGCAAAAAATATACATCTAAATAAAAAGTGTATCTAATAATAGTTGTTGTGCTCGCCTAGCACAACTTAGTACGACTTTCAGATTTCCGAAATATTCGTTTTTGAAAATGTTGAATAAGAAGTCATTTCAAGTTCAAAAAATTCAAGTTTATTTGTAAGATATATATTTGAGTGAAGAGTGTATTTAGGAAAAGCTGTAGTATTCAAGAAATTCGATATATTCGAAAAAAATACATCTAAGTGAAAAGTGTAATCGAGGATAGTTGTTGTGCTCGCCTAGCACATGTTTGTCATTCTAAGATCAAAAAAGACAAGTTGATTTGAAAAACATATATAACTGAGTGAAAAATGTATTTAGTTATGTTTGTTGAGCTCACCTAGCACAACTTAGCACCATTTACAGATTCCTGAAATTTTCATTTTTGAAAATTTTGGGTCAAAAAGTTATTCTATGTTCAAAAAATTTCATTTATACGAAAAATATACATCTAAGTGGAAAGTGTATTCAAAATTAGTTGTTGTACTCGCCCAACACAATTCAGCACATCTTTCAGATTTTCAAAATTCGCATTTTTAAAAAAATTTTGGAAACAAAATTATTTGAAGCTCAAAAATTCGATTCATACGAAAAATATACATTTGAGTGAAAAGTTTATTACGGAATAGTTTTTGTGCTCGCCTAGCATAACTCAGCACAACTTTTGAGTTTTCAAAATTCGCATATTTAAAAATTTGTTGGTAAAAAAATTATTATTCGAAGCTCAAAAATTCGAATTTATACGAAAAATATACATCTAAGTAAAAAGTTCATTCAGGAATAGTTTTTGTGTAACTCGGCACAACTTTTAGGTTTTAGAAATTCGCATTTGACAAAATTTCTTCGTAAAAAAATTATTCGAAGCTCAAAAATTCGATCTATACGAAAAATATACATCTAAGTGAAAAGTACGAGTATATTGAGGAATAGTTGTGCTGGCCCAACACAATTCAGCACAACTTTCAGATTTTCCAAATTCGCATTTTTTCTAATTTTAGCTGTGCTGACCGAAAAAAAGTTTTTTGTGAATTCTGGTTCAAATTTTGATTTTGTCGAAAAAGCGATTGCGATATAAAGTGCAAAAGTCTAGCACAATTCAGCGAAACTTTTGTTTTTTCAAAAAAACGAAATGTATCCCAAAAAGCGTAATCTCGTACATCATAAATTGTTTGAAATTCCAGAGAATCCATGCGCGAGTTCGGTCACAATCGTCACCCTGTCCAAGTTTCCATGGAGTGAAGGGGGGGATACAGATTGAGAAAGGAAACATAACCTCCATCTGTTACAAAGATTACCCTTTCATTTTCAATTTCGACATATTTTGTCGGATATGAATTTTTAAACTTCTTGTAATTAACCTAGAATATTTTGGAATTCTTCAGAAACCCACTGACAAAATATGCTAGAAGAGAAAATTAAAATTCGGTATATTTGGCCGAAAGGCAATACTCGACCTTTTTTAAATTTTAATTATAGCGTTTTAATGGCAACCATGGACCGATTTCATATGGAATCAGGCAGCCTGCCCATTGTGATGTCACGCAATTGTTTTTAACTGAAATATGTCGTTCTTTAGTTTAAAATATAAGACACGCATTTGGTCTTTTCAAACAAAGAAGTATTTAAACGAGTTATGGTCATTTGAAGATTTACGTGCTCTATGGAATATATTAACGCAATTTTGGTAGAAAACCTAACTTTAGAATAATTAAACCTAATTTAATTTTCTTTAAAGCATCTTATAGTGCTACTTGAGCCCTTCTAGAATCCCTTAAAAAAATTTAATGTGTTCCAAATTAACAAAAAGCCGGTCATTTTTCTAAAAAACTAAAATATCAATTTATTCAAAAAGGCTACCTTTGATTTTTAAATATTTTTTATTATCTATATTTGTAGCAATATAAGGGGTATAGGTATCCTGCTTTTTATATATCTATACAGGATAACTATAGATGCACCTTATATTGCTACAACTATACAAAAAATATATGTAAAAATATACCTGCCTTCGGCGGGCACATTCTCATTGCGCGCCGCGCGCGGATCGCTTCGTGCCAAGATTGAGTGCGCCTTTTCTAAATTTTTACATACATACAGACAGACATACAGGTAGACGCCGACAAAATTTTATGATTTTTGGAATCTGCGAGTGCCGAAACGTAAAGATCCGCTAAAAACTGGAGGTCGAAAATTTGGACGACTCCATTATACTCTCATGAATGAGAATGTAAAAATAGAAGGTGGCTTTTTTAAATAAATTAATATATCAGTTTTTTTACTAAACTAAAAGACAACATATTTTAGTTTTTTTTTAATGTTTAAATCCTTATATAAGGAATTTAGGATTTTCCAACTGAAAACGTATACAAAGAAGAACAAATTTCAAATTAAAATGTCAGCCGCTGCAATATGAAACCATCAAAATTTCATCATTTATAATATAATCGTTCGAAAGTATTTTAAACTGAATGGGGATTTTTCCAGAATAGGAGAAACAAACCTTTAAAATTAGTACACAGCAATTTTAAATAAAATCCTGAAGAAAATCTACAATAATAAAACCCCTAAATTAAAAAATATAATCTCTGGAAAATCACTTTTAAAATGAGCCTAAGAATATTTTAAAAAGTTCTATTAAAATGTACTTCTATATTTAAAGGGAGTGAAAATTATCATCCAAAAAATAGAAAAAGTAAATGAACTATTACGAAAATTGGGCATATCAGACGAGTATGATCTGATGTATAAGAAGCAGATTTTCCTTATGGCATTTACAGTAACAATTATAACGATTTTGACAACCATAAACTGGTTTAGTACTCTTATCATGTGCTCGTCTTGTACCTACGATTTAAAAATTATGTTTGCGGTGAGGTACCAGTACCCAGTATGCATTATGTTCATCAATGACTTTACCTTCATTAGCTATATTAGGTGAAAAAAAATTAATTGCTCATAACCATTGTATTTTTTCACTCAATGCTTCCCGAATATTTTTCAATGTTTTTTTATTAAATTTTTATAGATGCTTGAGACGAAAATTTGAACAATTGAATGACGTATTAAAAAGTATGTCAGGAGCCTCTCCTCTTTACCCGCAATACCTGAAACTAATTTACGCCAAATCTGGAATGAACAAAGCACAATCTAAAAAATTTAAACAAAGAGCCAATGATAATACTCCAATAATCAAAGTCGCAAAGTAAATCTGCCAATTTTCACAAAGGACCCCGTACAAAAAAGCTAGTCATAATTCGTCCACGTCCTTTTGGACAATTTTTTCTAGTTTCATAAACTAAAAAATAAATTAGTGTCAGGAAAATCCCCTGAAAAACATTTTCCCATGTTTTTTGTGTGGGGTCCTTTCTGTATTAAAAAGTTATGTAATACAGAAATAAACTTTAAAATAATTTAAAGTTTATTTAAGATTTATATTTACTCAGACAGGCTCATTTGGATTTGGTAAAAATTTGTAAACACATCAACAACATTTTTGGACTGCATTTACTGATATCAATGACCCTCGCTTCGGTTTTGATTATTTATCTTTCATACAATGCTTATACTGTCTACATTTATTCACGCAAAGAAAATAAGAATAAGGAAATCATCTCGTCGTTTAACTATCTTCTGTTCTATATTATGAAGATTTTGGCTGTTAATCACATTTGCGACAGAACAAGCCTAGAGGTATTTCTAAATCATATTTTCTAATAATTTTTATTGCTAACAAGATAATCTATTGAAGATAAATGAATTTAAAGTGTTATAATATTTAAAAAACATTCAGATACATAAAAAAAATATCAATTTATTTCGAAATTTATTTTGCAGGCTTTGCAAACTGGAAGCATCATATGCGAATTACATGAACCAACAGCTAGTAGAGAATTCCGTTCAGAGGTGAGCAAAATTTGTAGAAAAGAAAATAATGCAATAATTTTAATCTCATAAAATTTCAGATTCGGGAATTCACTTTGCAACTCATCCAAAATCCTTTGAGATTTACTGCTTTTAGCTTCGTAACACTAAATCACACTTTCATTCAAGATGTACGTATCTTTGATATAACCGACATAATCTTTATGCTTTGGTAATAATGCACATATAATTTGATTTAAAATATTGATCAATAATCAAGAATAAAATATTTTCTTGCAGGTCGTTGGAATCATCACAACGTATTTAGTGATTCTTGTTCAATTACGAGACATGACTGAATGAAAGTAGAAAATTAAGTCTTTAATCCTGAGAATAATCTTATTTTCTGGATTTTTCAAAGTCAATTCTCGAATACACGAAAGAATTGCCGCATGTTTATAATTATAATTGTATTATATTCACATTTATCCATTCATTTTTTGCCAAAATTTGGAATTTTAAAAGGAAACCCTTCAATTTTTTATTAGAACTAAAGAAATCAATAACTGTAAAACGGGGCTAACCCGGACACGGTGGGTAAACCGGGCCACTCATAATTTTATATTCTATAATTTGATTTCTTTTTTCTGAATGAAAATCTAAAAGATTTTCGACTGTGTTCTGTAAAATAAATGTCAAACTTTATTTTAGAGGTTGTTTCTGTCGTTATACTTATAAGACTATATGTGAAGCAACACGTATATTGTTATGCTTTTATTGAAAATAAACACGTATTTGTATGTTATTACTCATCATATTTGTTAAATTCACTCTAAAATAACGATGAAGGCTTCTAATTTATGATATTTTTTGCCATTTGTTATTTACAGAATAGATATTTTTGCTGTTTCATTGAACGTGGACAACTTAACCCTACACTGAGAAGTAAAGACGGTCACATTTTGGGCTTCAATAACTATTTACTTATCGCTGAACTAAATTTTTTGACTTCAAGATACGAAAGAGGAAGAGTTAGACATTATACGTTTAAAGCATGAATATCTCATTTCAATTCCTTCCGGTAATATATTAAAAACAACCTGAAAAGATATCCCGCTTAGCACCGTCTTACGGTAGCGTTTTATAGTGTTTATTAATCTATAATAAAATATACACTTTGCCGAGAAAAAGTACTGGAGCACCGAAATAACGTTAATAACGATAAAATATGCCAGAAGAGATAATTAAAATCCGGCATATTTTGCCGCAAGGCAGTACTCGACCTAAAATATATACGTTTGACTGAAATGCGTATTTCGTTTTCATAGAAAAATCTTTAATAACGCAATAAAGGTTGAGTTCTATATTTATTTTATATTCAATCTTCAAAATATTTATTTAAATTTAAAAAATAATGTTCAGTACAATCGTGCATCCTGGGTGTCCAACTATATCCGCAGAAAAAAAAAGTTTTGTTGTCGGTCTTGTAACTCTTCTCTTATCCTGTTTTAAGCCAAAGATCGGCTTAATTCTAGATATGATAAAAGTAAGACTTTTTTTCTGTGTCCTTAGCAAATCTCAATAATTATTTATTGACATCAAGATTGATATCTTATTTCATGTGCATGTTAGACAGCACGTTTTAATATTTATTTAGACTTTGGTTTATACAAAACTACTCTAATATTTTTAGTAACTATCAGTGATATATGAAAATTTTTATTTAATAATATCGCAAAAATATATCGAAGACAACAACACACATCACAGGATATGAATATCAAAAGTATAGAAGAAGCAATACTTCCAATTTCAATACTAAATTGGATCACAGTATTAAGTTTAATCGAGTATCCATTAGTTGTTCCAAATCCAATCATCAGTACTTCAAACGTTTCAACATTTATCTTCTTTTAATTGATTGTCTCCATTCCTGGATTTCAGTAAATTCAAAATAACATTCTACTCACTACTGAACAAAAACTTTTTACTATGATTAAATATATCAATTTATTCGTTGTAACATGCTCGATAATTCTTGGATGATTTCATTACAAGGTGACTATTTTCCTCATGTTCCTATAAAATTACTGAAATATGACATATGAAATTGAATTCTTTTTATATAATTGTTCATTTAAAACCTTCAAACTGTCAGTTCTAAGTACTGGAATCATGGATAAAACTTTCAGTTGCTTGGGAATTAGGCATAATCATTATCTAACTTCCAAAAAAATTATATTTAAAGTTATATTTTATGATTATTGATGGTTTGCTGTTTAATAGCGGTTGACATGTACTGGCTATCAAAAAATGCAAATTTCATTAGGTGTATGCATCTCATTTTCCTTTTTCATTCTCCAATTCATATCAACTCTGTGATCGATATTACTTTCACTGCAGTTATTGTGTAAGAATGATTGAATATATTATAATTATTCAAGATGTAATTCCAATCACTTGAATTAATATTCTATTAATGACTTATTGAAAATCTAGGCTCAGTGGTAAAAAGTTTGAAAAAATTAATTTGCTCTTGCAAGGAACTCATCAGAGCAAATCGAAACAAATAATTGAGGAATATTATACAAAATATAACAAAGTTACAATTTCGTAGGTTGATTTAGAACCCATCAATTCAGATTATTCCAATTTTCAAGATAGAAAAAGATAATCCAAAATCGTAACACATTTCTAAAAATTACTAACTTTCTCAAATTTGTAAACTGTATTTAAAAAAAATATTAATCTTTTGTTAAATTGAGTTAATCATTAATACATACCTGATTTAAAAGAAATCTTAAGTATCCATAGGCAACCCTGCAGATTGGAACAAATCTTTGCTTACTGTCTCTCTTTTAAAATTTCCTTAAGATCAAAATAAAATCTACTTTCTTCTGAAAATTTTTTGTGCACTAAAAAAGAAAACCCAAAAATTTCACAAATCAAAAATGGACTTTGAGACTACCTGTACTTTTTGGGTATCTCTTTTAGTACACAAAAAATTTTCATAAGAAAATATATTTTATTTCGATCTTTAAGAAATCACAACTTTGATTTTATTACCAGAATTTAATTCTCAGGATTCTACTCAGACGGAACGGGTCGTCTGTTTAGTGAAGTAAGAATAATTCACTTTGTTTCATGAAATTATGTAATTATTTTAATTTCATTTTTCTACAGATATTTTCGTTTGGAAATTTCTGCAATAGGTCGAACAGTTCATGAAATTTATGGAGTGCAGATAAAAATGGAAATGACAGCACAATGATGATGGAATAAAAGAAAAGGTGACATTTTTATGTTATATAAAATTTATAACATAAATTTTGATATAAAAACTTCGTTTTATTTACTAATAGTAACATTGCCTTATAGACTATTGTCTTAGGTTCAGCAGTTTGCTTTGCAACTTATACAACGATCTTTAGTTTTCTCAATGTGTAGAACAAATTCTTTAGATCATAAATTTATTCAACAGGTAATGCAGAATTCATTTTTTCTTAATATATACATATGAATAAATACTAAATGATAAATATAATGAAGTAGTGAAATATTTTTTAGCTTCTAGATTCCGGTACGACTTTTCTGGTTATCTTTATACAACTGAATCCAGTCGTAAATGATCAATAGAATGTACATGTTCATGCTAAAATGTATAAGTTTATTATTAGTAGATTTCCCATATTCAAGAATTTAAAACTAAACAAAACCGAGAAAATTATTATAGATCTAAAGAAAAAAAAAGAAGACAATATATTAAATCTCAATAATTGAGAGGAAGGGTCAGTAAACATAATTTGACAACATAAATGCAATTTTGATAAACTACATAATATTTTATTGTGAATTTTCAATATTTCTTAGTCAAGTTAGACAATGATATTTTTTTTTCATCCGACATATAAAGGATTTCGATACATGTTTGAGATAAAATAGAAGTACACATACGTTGAACTAACAATAAAATATTAACGGGTTTATGAAAAGAGAAAGTACTAACAACAGCAGGAAATTAATTCTAAACCTACATCATAAGTAGATAATTTTTTAACCTAAATATGAGTTGGTCTCCGAAAAATTTAAAACAAGCATTAATTCCGATATTGATTTTAAATTGGTTGACAGGATTAAGGTCAATTGAATATCCTGTCGGTAATTCTAGAAGAAATTTCAGTTCTATTTTTGTATTCATAATCGTGTTTTGTTTCTGGTTTGCTAATCTCAACTTTGAATTAAATTCATGTGCAAATGCGGATGCACATAATTTAGATGTTATGGTATTCACCATGCTTAGGTACTTTAATACACATACTGCTTCACTTTCATTAATTATTGGATGGTATTCTCGACAGGTAGGTTTACCATTATCTATTCAATCTAATCATTCTATTTTCTTTTACTGCACATTTTATATAAATTATTCATATTTACTTGTATAAAAAAATTCAATATCTAAATACTATCTGTCCCATATTGCTAAAGACTGTGTCTTAAATTTTGCTTTTCATTTTTTTTTTCAAGAAAATGAAACTCTGTATGGAAAGAATCGAATTAATGGACGAAGCTTTCGAATCTTTAGGCGAGGAGAGAAAGTACAGAAAAATTTTTAATAAGAGTTTAATTAAGTCGATAATATGCGACTTTAAAACTTCATTTGATAAGAAAAAATTATGATAAATAATATACCAAAAAGTGTAATAGTTTAAACTTATTTTCAAGAATAGTTAAAAAAGGAACATTATAACAAATTTTCAGGCACTTTCATCTGGAATTAAGTAAAATAACTGAAGAAATAAACGAAATTTATGAAGCTCAGACCACTATGGAAATGGCAACGAATTTTGTATCCATAGCAGCATTCTTCTACTATTTTTGGAATGCATTTAATTTCCCAGCATCAAGCCTGGAAGTTAAAATTAAAAATATGATGTCCCTAGCATTATGGGGCACGATCTATTTTCTCAGATTCTTGCACCTAAATATCGCTTCTGAAAGAATCTATACTGAGGTAAGAGTTTACTATAATATAATTGAACCTTCATTAATAATGAAATAAATTATAAAATTAATCATTAATAATTAGCGTTAATCGATTTCCTGTTCAGGCACGCAAAACTAGAGAAATTGTTCTAGAACTAAAACAAGTAGAGAAGGATACTGAATTGGCATAACAGATATGATAACTTTTTTTTTATAATATGTGTTTTAAACTTTAATCTATTTTTTCGAATAAAATAAAAATGGTAATATAGGTAAACTAATCTGTAGAAAATATTGAGCCTTATGAACTTCTTATACAATCATATTAATAAATATACATTATTCCATTAACAGATGGAACAATTCACTTTGCAGCTGACCCAACATCCATTGCTTATAACCATGCATGGATTCAGTATTTTGGGTAAAAACTTTATAATCGGAGTAAGCAAACATTTCTTTCTTTCTATATAAACATTCGTGAATCTGAACTTAATATAAATTAATATTATCTTATCTCGAAATTAATGAGTCATTATTTACCAGTTTTTGATAAAGAAAATGACACAATATATGCAGTTAGTTTTTAGGAGAAGTTATGACCTATTTGGTTGTTATAGTACAAATGAGATCAAATATTTCAACTCCGTAAGACATCGATTGACGCAAGAAGTGAATATTATACATCATAATACTTCCAAATTCATGAAATTTTGTTTTTGGGCATATCAATAATTTTAAAAATATATTTAAAATATTCACTCATATATTTTCCTTTTCAGTGATTTTATATTTGTTCAATAATTATTCGCTCACATGAAAAAAACAAAATGTGATTTATACTTCGAATCCAGCGTAGAATAGGGATTTTCGAAAATATAAACTTTTTTTAGATCGAAATAAACCCATATACAAGAGTTGCCTTGCAGGATGCGAATCATTACATTTTTTTTCTCAACATTATAACCCAGATTTTCTCAATTTCTATCTGAGATAAGTATACTCATAGTATTGAAAAAAGTGTTATACAACAGTTTTAGATCTAGAGAAACTACACCCTTCTGGGTTATGAATTATTCATGTGTATTTGTATATGTATATTTATGTAATTTCGTCTATATCTACCATTTTCAATATAGACCTTTTTTCAATACCGCTGAAAACTCAGATGAAAATTGAGGAAAACCGAGTTTTTTACCTTTATGACCATTGCGCTTGGCTTTAATTATGACGGATGAAAAAAATTGTGTAGAGACTCGTACCCCGAACGTCAACTCATCTATATGGTTTCATTTCGATAAAAAAACTTGTTCTTTTCTATCGGCACGCCTATAAAAAAATATTATAGCGACAACTCTGAGGTTTTGAATCCGACTCATAGTCGACCACTGTCAAGCGCAGAAAAATGCTGAGGTCATTAGGAAAAATTTTCTCCTCATAGAAATTCCCAACTTTATGCCGAAAATTATTTTTAGTGTAAGGAGAAGGAATTGAGGAAATGGAGGGGAGAGAAGACCACTATGCTAAAAGCTTTTCTTTTAGTCTGATTTTTTTGGTAATGGCTCAAATGGAAGCTCTAGATATGTATAGTTACGATAAAGAATCAAATTTGCTGTGTTATAGTTTTTTTTTTGTTATGAATGTTTGAAAACTTGAAAAAATGATAAAATTTGGTTTTGAGACCACTCTGCTGGAAGCTTTTCTTTTCGACCGATTTTCTTCGAGGATGGCTCAATTGAAGCTCTTGGCATGTAGAATTGTGATAAGAAATAAAATTTGCTATGTCATCGTATTGGTTTTTTGTTATCAATCGCTCAAACTGAAGCTCTTGGTATGTACAATTTTGATAAAGAATAAAATTTTCTATGTTATAGAGTTTTTTTTGTTATCAGTGGTTAAAAACTAAGATAGGGAAAAGGTGCCCACAGAAAGTCAGAAAACTCTCAACTCGAATAGATGCTCATTTTTAAATTAAGCTGAAAAACCTGGCGTACAACAATAAATTCTAGCCCGTAGGGTAGCTAGAACTTGAAAGAAAAAAGCTTTTGTTCAATCAGCTAAAAGTAGTCACCTCTGAGTCCCTGTGAACCAGGGTGATTACATGTTTACCGGAAAGGTACATACATAACCTTTTTTAGAATATCATTCACAATTCAGGAGTGAAAAATCTTTTTGTTGCAAATTTGATCAGTCTAATACTGTCACACTATATGTACAGGAGCGAAAAATTATTTAAGTGACTTGTTTTTCTCAAATATATTAGTTGAAAGTAGGTAGTCAAATAACCTTTCATTGCGAACTGGCAAAAAATTATTTTGTTAAAAAAAAACTTGAATACAAAAAGCACATGAATATAACTTTTCTAAAGCATGTCAATATAATAGAGTTATATATATTCAGTGCTTTTAACACATTTTATGCAATAATTTTGCATATATTTCCTTTGACTCTTTGTGAACACAAAACAACTGTTAGCACCTTTCCCCTGCCGAAAAAAAAGAGAATTTTAGTTTTTTCATGAGATATTGCATAAAGTGCACAGTAAATGTTTCAAACCGCAAAGTGAGAGCTTTTGATATTAGAAGGTTATTACATTACGCTGCGATGCAAGAAAAAGATAAACGTATACGGTTCATTTCAAAAAAATTGAGTTGACATACATCCTCAACAATTAATAGTATGTTATACTGATTCTTAAACCTTTTACGCAACCTTAGGTTACTTCAGCGTAAGTAAATATGATTAGAACATCAAGAATTCTATAGGAATTCTTCAACCATCAAGTGGTATCCAAAATGCATACGGGAAACAATGTACCCAATTTTCATACTTAATTGGCTAGTAGGCATAGGCCTAGCCAATTATCTATTGCTAATTCAAGACATAAGTTGTTTTTAATTGTGGCTTTATTAATCCCAACTTGTTTCTGTGTGGCTACTATATATTTAGATAATTTTTGCATAGCTTTTTGCATAAGTATAAGACTTTCCGATACATGTTTAAAATAAAAAATAAATACCCATACGTTGGACTAACAATAAAATATCAACGAGCTTATGGAAAGAGAAAGTACTACTAACAGCAGGAAATTAGTTCTAAACCTACATTATAAGTAGATAATTTTTTAATATAGATATGAGCTTGTCTCCGAAAAATTTAAAACAAGCACTAATTCCGATATTAAAATCATAGTTTAGTCATAGTTTAGCTACAATGTTGTACAAAATAACGAGATATTTAGATACACTTGTGGCGACATCTTCGATAATTAGTGGTTGGATGTATCGTAAGGTACGCTGCATGCCAATTGTATCTACTGTCAAGAAAATAATAATTTTTTTTATCAGTGCTGATATAATTAAAAAATAATCATTTTACGAGGGGTGAAAAACTAACAATATTGATGTATACACCTGAATTTAAGAAAATGTAAAACATTGAAAAGTCCAATTCAACTAAATTTACATATGAGCTTTTAAATAAAATGCGAAAATTTTGTGAAAAGTATTTTAAACAACTGATAATTGGTCCTTAAAACATCTTTTTTCTAAAAGGAATGATTTTTTTAATAATTCTGCCACTCGCACCTTGCTATTTTAATTATGCAGCTAGAAAATCGATCGAAAGTATTGTTGCCTCGATAATATTGCACTTAAAAAATTGCATGACGGTGAGTGTAACATTGATCAGATATGTATTCTTCAAAATAGGTTACATGAAAACGTATTCTAAGTGCCATGAAATTCAAAGATTTATAGATTCATGATAATCTATCAAAATTGCACTCGGAATTTATGTTATTCTAAAAGTAACTACAGGCTTGTGGCAGCAATTGCTGCCAGGTAGTTAATCCTCTACCATATGGTCTGAAAAAAGGACAAAGGAGACTTTTATATCTTTCAATTTCTTCACTCTTCATAATAAAAAAAAATTGATATCCTAGTATATCTTTTT
>JAUMHM010110724.1:0-21478 GCA_032362435.1 Melikaiella ostensackeni | reverse complement strand
TATATATTTCAAAAACAAAAATCAGTCACTTCCGGCTCGTTTCGAAATATGAGCGTAGTGAAAAAAGGTTGAACGAAGGTCAAATTATCATTCCAACGTAAAAAACCGAAATCGCCAATTTCGACCCTGAATCACAGAAACGCTCATAACTTCTCAAATGAAGTTAAGAAGCTGGACCCTTTTTAATTGGACATACACATGTATCTTAATTTGAATGTTTTTTCGAAATTACTTGGTCAACTTTGATTTGAAGAATTCATGTAATAGTATTTGGTATATTTATGTTATCGCAGACGCTTGTGGTAGGATTTCATTTTTTTAGTGATTTAGTTTGCAAATAAAATACGCATTCAGTTGATTCGATTGTTAATTTAATGCGGCTATCTCATTTAATAATTTACTAGTTTATACGAAGAAAATTTCAGACGTTATTAAATTGCGGCGCAGCAGAGATAACGTTGAATCAACAGAAGACGACTTTTTCGCTTTTTCATAGATTTACAACAATGTTTTCGAATATTTGATTATGAAATGTGTGATGTACGTTATCCGAAATATATTTGTTATACATTTCAACATTTACGTATGACGGATATTAACACTGAAATAATTTTTATTGACTTTGAATTACAAGAAAATATTTAAAAGTGATATTTACCTTTTTCGCAATAAAATGAATTTTCAGTGTCTAAATTAAGTGAAAATGTTTTCCAATATTCCTCAATTTGTATTTATATAGTATGGAATTCACTTGAACAACTTTTCATCTTGCCTGAGCATCCTTGAAATTCAATGAGAAATTTATGCAAATACCCCATAAAACAGTCGATGCAACTCCTCTACAGGGTGTCGCATCAACTGTGTGTCAACCGACTGTATCGGATAAAAAACAAAGAAATATAATTAAAATTGCGAAATGAAACTTGAGTTTTAGCACTGAAAAAGAATTGCATTTTTCTTCACCAGCAACATTTGCGATCCAGTGTTATTCATTTTTCACATAGAAAGTGATAGCTAAACTTGTAAACTTAAAAACTCTCTTGCACAATTCTGTCAAAAATTATTTTTATTTGGTAATTGAAATGTTTACATCTACTTGTTGAGTAATTCTCATTTGTTTGAGCAATCATTGTTTGTTTAGAAATGTTCGCTTTCTCTGTAATTCATGGGACAATACTATTTTCCGCGACTCATGATACTGAAAATCAACGTTAACAATAATATCTCTTCTCTGAGACATTTTGTAATCACACAGGTCAATTTAAAAAAAATCCATATTATCTTTCCAACCTCACAATAATATTCAAACACCCATACAATCCACCCGTAGATTTTTTGAAGAGAAATTTCCAAAGTGTCTTCAGCAGAAAGAGCCACAACATTTTGTAAATGGAAATCGTCAATCAAGTCACTTCCAAAAAGCTCCAGATTATGTTTTCAACCCCACAGTAATACGCAAAAATCACCAAAAACAACTCCTAGTTCTTTTGATGAATAGATTCCAAATTGTCTTCAGGTAAAACAGAAATAAAATTGTCTCAAATTAAACAGTCACACAAGTTACCTCAAGAAAAGCTGAGTCATATTCGCAACCCTACAATTATTTGCGAGCACATATACAACTACCCTTAGTTCCCTTAGCGTAAAATATCTTCATCTGAAATTGCCATACAATTCTAAAAATGAAAAAACTCACACAGGTCCTTTTCACAAAACTCCAGATCATGTTCCTAACTCCACAGTAATATTCAACCAACCCTACATTACACCCCTATTTCAATTAACGAAAAATTTTCAAAGTGTCTTTATTAAAAGCAGCAATACAATTTTTGAAATGAAGAGAGTTATACAGGTCCCATTCAGAAAACACCAAATCATGTTCCCGACCCCAAAATAATTCTTGAAAATCCTCAAAAACAACCCCTATCACTTCTAAGGAAATCATTCCACAGTGTTTCCATGTAAAATAGCCATAACATTTTTAAAATGAAAATAGCTACACAGATCACCTTCAAAATATTCCAGCTTATGTTTTTAACCCAACAGTGATAATCAACAGCCCCTGAAATCCACCTCTAATTGTTTGAACTAAAAATTTCCAAAGCTTCTCTATGAGGAATGAAAGACGGTACGAAATCTCGAAAAATAGAGAAGGAACTGTTCGTAGAACTCCTGGAAAGAAAAAATGTTGCTCTTTTAAAATTATTCTATCAATAGTTATTTTCTGTTATTAAACTTACAGAAAAAATTTAAAGGAAATGCATTTTCAAAAAAATTAAGGCATTTAAAAAAATATTATAATTGAAGGAGCTTGAAATATTGTTCAAGTGCGAAGAATATATATTATTACCAGAAATTATTTCAATTTGAATTCCAAATTTGAAATATAAAAGGTGTAGTAATTGAAATTATATTTTAAAAAGTGTTGGATTATGAAATCTAAAATTTGAACCATTGAAGGGTAAAGTAATTTTAATTGGACGATTTTTAATATCGCTAAAATGATATCATTTCAAATTGAATCGTTCTAAATAGAATAATTTTAAATTGACAACGTTCAAGACTGAACAATTGTCATTTTCAGTCTTTAAACTTTAATCGTTAAAAATGTAAAAAGTTTCAACATCATCAAAATTATGAAATAAAATGTGCTATTCAAAAGGGTACACAATAAATTATATTTATATGTTTGCTTCTTATCTATCTCATGTTCATCATAAGAGAAATAAGACGCCTTTTAAATTGCGTAAGACTGTATGATTTATCAAATTTGGTTCGAAATATTTTTGACAGTAATAGAAAAACACATTTTATGTTGAAGGACGATGCTTCATATTTAAAGATATAGAGAAATTTTTAGTATTTTGAAAAACTCTAAGAATTTCATTATTTGCTTACATTTTTGTATGAAAACTGAATTTTGTTATTTTTGAATGTCCATTTTATCTATGAATACGAGAATTCGACAGAAAGTCAAGTTGCGTGATTTGATACAATTGCTTTTCGTGTAATTTAGAAATATTTTCCATAATCATTTATTTTCTTGAAAAATTTTTGAAGCATGTGATCTTCATTGCCAAAAAAAAATTATAACATGAATGGCATGGTAATAATACATATATTATCTAACGATAAAACAGCGGTAAAGTTGGTACATATCATTCATAAATTCTCAAATGATTATAAAATCATAATTTTCGGTGGATAATATTGAGTTAAAAAAAGATTGAAGTTTCACTTGATACTTGATTTTAACTCTAGTAAAATTGAAAATGCATAAAAATAATAATTTCATTGCAAATAAAAAACTATATTTACCTACTATAAAACCTCAAAAATTAATTTAGTATGAAATCTAAAATGTTTGAGTTCATGTATAACATATTTCATTGAAGAAAAAATTCCAAGCATTATCATCTGAAACATTTCTTCACATTGTAGAAGAGATAAAAATAAATAAATCTTCATCGCAAAGTTGGAAATTTCCGCAAAATTAAAGAAATTTTATGTTATTATGAATTATTTTAGAAACAAAATTTGATTTTTTTTATCAAGTTTACAGCATTTGTACTACTCAACATAAGAAACAGGTTAATATTATTTTCGTCAGCTGCGTGCATAAGATAGTAGTAAATAATTTTTCTGTTTATTTGTCGTTCACTATTTAACATTCTTCATAAATAAGTTGAGGGTCGTCCTGTACATCCATGGCGAATGCCGCAAAGACGTTTTAGCCTAGTTTAAATATTTTTCATACTACTAGAATAACCCCCTTTTATGTTACCATCATTATACATGAATTATTGCAAATTTTTGAACTCATTTTGAAGAAAAATGATAATTTTACCTCACTTGCTTCATATTTTTCTATAGTAATATGCCATAAGGTGCGCCAATTACTAAGTGAAATAAACAAATTCATTATTTTAACTGTACTTAAGAACAATTGGAAATTATTATTGATATCACTATCATTTAAAAATCATTCATTATTCATTAAATTAAATTAAAAATTATTCATTAAAAAAAACGTGCCCACCTAAGCTTGGAATGTCGATAAATTTCAAGCATTCTATGCAGAAAAATTGTAAATTTTCTCGATTTTTATGTAATACTTTAAAGCAATATAATAATAACAAATGGTGAATTACCCACACATATATGTTTATTATTCTAAGCAAGAATCGAAACTAGTCCTACTTTCACCCTACTTTTCTCCTACAATCCACCCCTAGCTCTTTTAAGAAAAGATTTCCAAAGTGTCTTCAACTAAAACAGACATGAAATTTGTAAAATAACAATAGTTACACACGTCACTTTTAGAAAACTCCAGATTATGTTCTCAACCACACAATAATACTCAAAAATCTCCAAAAACAACCCCTCGTTACTTTAGTGAAACAGTTCCAAAGTGTCTTCAGTTAATAGTTACAAAAGCGCACTCACACACACACATGCGCGCGCACGTTCACATACATTTGGATAATTGCCTAAAACATTATATTAGACATTTTTTAATTGACGAACGTTTCATTCAGCGATTAAATTTTTTTTCGAAATTGTTACCATTACAAAGCTCATTCTATGAATAATGGAAGCCGGTGCAAAATATCGAATGGGAAAGGAACTGTTCGTAGAACTCCTGCAAAGGAAGATTGTTGCTCTTTGAATATTTTACCTATGTCGCATACATAAAAAATACCAAAATTTTTTGTGTTTAAAAAATCTGTCTACATTCTGTTAATTTTCAACTTTCAAATATTTTTCGCGGATATCAAAAAAGCCAGAAATCCCTATCCGGATCGAAAAGAAAATGGTAATTACCCTAATTACTCCGGAAAATACAGGATCAAAAAAATATCATTTTTCAGAAAAAAACTGAAGAAATGTTTGACATTCGCTCCTCAAAATCATTCTATTAATAGTTTTTTCTAATTATCAAACTTACAGAACTTCAAAGAAAATGCATCTTTGAAAAAACCAAATCAATTTAATTAAACAGTCTTGAACTTTAATCGTGAAAATTTGAAAGTTTTAACATTATCAAAATTAGGACATGAAATGTGCTATTCAAAAATATTCGGATTCGAGCAATAAATTCCAATTCAAGCAATTCTATTTGAAATAATATAAAACTTAACTTCTTCAAATTGAAAAATTACAAATTAAAAATGTTGTCAATGCTACTATTATTATTTTATAGAGTTATGATTTTAAAAAATTGTACAATGTAGTTAAATGGAAGAAATTTCTCGTTATTTCAAGTTATTCTAGATAAAAAATTTAATATTTTTGATTAATTTTTACAGCATTTGTACTACTCAACATGAAGCACATGTCAACTTGATTTTGGTCAGCTGTGTACATAAAGAAGTAGTGAATAAGCTTTTAAATTTGTGTGCATTTATCCGCCTAATAATATTCTTATAAAAAAGTTGAGGTTCGTCCTATACATCCATAGCGAATGTCTCAAAAACGTTTTAGTCTTGTGTAAATATTTCTCAAATGAGTATGATGAAGCATTTTTTTATCTTATATTTTTTCCTTTTTCAAAGATTAATATTACTATCATTATATGTAACCTTATGAAAACTTTTCAACACATTTCAAAGGATAATAACAATTTTATCTGTCTTGCTTCATATTACCCAACATATACAGTTACTATTTCAAGCAAGAATCAGAACTGCTCCTACATTCCTTGAAATGAGTTTCGCTGAATATTCAAGAAAACCACTTTTTCCAAACTCAAGTTATTTTAATGGAATTATTGAAATAAAGAGAGACTTCACCTGTTCGGTGTTTGGATTTTAAAATTCTAAATTTTTCGAAAATCAAACAAATTTCCTATTTGATAGCAAATTAAGGCCAATTTTCTGTACATAAAGCTTTTCTAGCGAACAGTAATAACGTTTTAACGAAAAATTTCCAAATTGTCTTCATCGGAGCCACCCACAACATTTGCGAAATAAAAATAGTTACAGACGTCACTCTCAGAAGACTCCAGGTTATGCTCTCAATCACAAAATTATATTCAAACACTTATAAAATCCTCCCATATCACTTTTAATGAATTATTTCCAAAGTGTCTAGGTCTAAAATAACCATACAAATTTTTAATTGAAAATAGTCACACAGATCGCCTTCAGATAACTCCAGTTTCTGTTCTCAACCGAACATTAATATATAGCAGCTTCTGAAAACAACCCCCATCAATTTTAGCGAAACAAATAAACTATTTTAGATGAAGACATTTCGGAAATTTCTCGTTAAAAGAACTAGGGTGGATTGTAGAGGTGTTTGAATATCATTATGAGGTTGGGAACATAATCTGGAGACTCCTATGAGTGACCTGTGTGAATATTTTTAATTTAAAATTTTTATGGCTGTTTTAAATGAAAGGACTTCAAAAATTTTTCGCTTAGAGAACTAGGGATGGATTGTAGGCAAAATATGTGTACGATTTTTGTTGGATCGAATCTAGAAATTAAATTTGACGTAGTGAAGTTGCATATCGGACTTTTCGACATTCGATGAAGACGCGATCGAATTGAAAATAATTCTATGCAATCGGGTGCTCACTGCTCGTGGAATGTCGGACTTTTCGACGTTCGACTAGCGGCCAATCAACTCGAAAAAATCCGTTTTTATCAGGTGCGCGTCGAATGTCCGTTTTCCGACATTCGACGCGCGCCAGATGTGATTGGATTTTTTCGACTTGATCGGCCGCGCGAATGTCGAAAAATCCGACATTCGATGCACGTCGAAGTCGCGTTAAAATCGGATCGAATTATTTGGTGTGTTAGTGTGATAATGTTTATCGACGGGCGTGAACAGTTCGTTCCTAGTGGTCGGCTATAGACCTCCCGATAAAGCTCAAGATGTCGAATACTTTTTGCGTTTCCTGGGAGATCACTGGCCTCTTTTGAAGGGATTTACAGTTTCAGGTGGATTCCAAATCACCAAAGCCCCGGTTGAAGTACATAGAAGAATTTCTATTAGTACTGGCACGTGGATCGAACCCCAGTCCTCCTGCTCGGAAGCCTGAAGCGCTATTGTCTGAGCTACCGGAACTCTCTATGCATGAGGATAAGAAGAGTGAGATTTTGATCCTACTTTTCTCAAAAACATGAATTTGAAACGTTATTTCTTGAAATATATACAATGAAGAGTGTTTTCCCTTAGTTATTCCAAAGTGCTTCAAGAAAAAAGGGGTGAGAATAAATTGGATAAATAAGCATAAAAAGAAAAGTATATAAACTATCCTCACATATAATTCAAAGTTTTATGATGAATATTTAACAGTGCCTAAAATGTTTTAAATTTCGAACTTCACAACTTTTGCATGACCCCGCTTCCCCCGCCACAAAAAGAATCCTAACGTCCTAAAATTTCAAGTAAAAAAATATAATTTTCGGCAAGATAGATGGATGCTTCATCATATAGTTGAATTTTACGTCAAAATGATGAATGTTCAACCAAGAGGATTAATTTTCTACCATAGAAGATTGAGTTTTCAACTGAAGGAGATGAATTCTCAATAAGAAATGTAATAGTTGATATGTCAACGTGAGAAGTTCTTAATTTTAAATAAAAAAAAGTTGAATTCAGTCACACAGACCAATTTTCAAAAAATTTGTGGAATTCTCAACCAAGAAAGATTTTTCAGTTGAGAAGAAAGAAAACTTGATTCCAATTGCTGAATTGTCAAGCCTAAAAGACAAATTATCTACAAAATAGTTGAAATTTTAATAGAGAATGTAGCATCTGAGACGCAATTTTTCGGAACCAAAGCTATACGAAAAGAGCTGCCAGCACTGCCCGCTCATCAAGAACGCAGCAAATCGCCACACTCTGACACAGAAGATTTTCCGATGCTTGGTATATGCCGTCAACACTGTAGAATATTTTTAGACATACAAATTCGTAACATTCTATTTATTTTACGATACAGAGAACAAAGATATAAAAGGGAATTTTTCAACTGGGGACATTTTACCACTGGCGAAAAAGATTCAATTGAACAAGTAACTGAAGACGAACAACCTGTTATTTGTTTATCGAGCGAGCAAGAGCCAACAAAACAAAATAACTCTCAAGATTTGATTCATGACCTTCGTATGCAGATCCTTCCAAGTGCTGAGACTTTGAAAAAAGAAGCTATTGAGGGAAAATCATTTCAAAACATTACAAATAAAGGTTCAGAGTAGTATATGAACTGTTTTACAACGAAAAGATTGCTGATTCAGCAAATGCTTTCGCAGTCGCCAAGAATTAAGAAACGGAAAAAGAAGAGGGCGTGAAAATTGAAATGCCGTCACCTTTCGAAAAAGTCTTGCCATGGACAACTTCCACAACGTCGAGGAGCAGAAAAAAGCCGTCCAAAAAATACATTGTCCCCCGAGGAAAAAATACTGAAGAAAAAGGCTGTCGCGGATGAAAAGAAAAGAATCGCAGAGGAAATTTAAAAATGATAAATTTTGAAGAAAAACATTGAATAAAGTGCTAACACTGAATAAAGATGCAAAAGCTACGTTTGACTGAGGAATACTAGTCTTTCGTTTCATGAAAAAGTTGATGTTCCTCGTATTATTGACGTTTGTAATTTTAATTTTCATGATATTTTATGTGAAACTACAGTTGAAATATTTGTGAGTATTCATAACAAGACTGCTCATGTTCAAAGTCTTCATCTCAAACTTCATTTTGTGACGAAACGTAATGTCTAAATATTTCGTGGTGCTAATGAAGTATTTTGCCAATAATAGTATTTTTTCAACATCTTATTTCCCATGAGTACCCTTTTTCCAGTTCAACTATAATGCATATACATGTGTAAATAAAGATACTAACAAATTTGATAGAAACAAGTTTCAATGAAAATGTTTAAATCGAAATCACTTTTCTAAATTAAAATGATTTTCATAGACTTCTGAACATTACTTTTATGAATGAATATTTTATAATTATTTTAAAATATCAATGACATTCTAAAATGTTTTTATTAATGGTTTCGATGAAATGGTTTAACAGTTTAAGCGAAAACAGTTGAAATAGATACTTTATGATGGTCAAATAAATACCATTATGGATTAAAATAATAATCTGATAACGTATCATTCAGGAAAAACCCTTCTTTCTCTCTATGAACAAAATCTCTTCATGTCTTGTGTAATGTGGAAAAAAAGTAATGTCCAGGAATGGGGACATTCGACTTGGGACACACGGTCAGCAAAGTTTAACATTGGCCAGTTATCGGGACAAGCCATGGAATTGAGAATTTACTCATTAATATCAACTCCCGGCATAAAAATAATTTTTTTCTGAATAATGGGATAAAAGAACGTTATTATAAGTTGATACAACAGAAATTTCAATCTTATATATAGGAATCATATGTTTTCTTCGGTATATTTAGATTACGTTATACTAAGCCCGCAGTAATCGCGACATTTACCTCAATCCAAATTCAAACGTTTGTATAGATTTTTAACACTAAAACCATTAGCTGTCAATAAATTAAGTTCTAGTTAAACTACAATATAATGCCAAAAATTCGAAAAAAGTCTGAATGTCTATAAAACTAGCAGTTTTTTTCAGAAGACTCTTTGGATCTACCGTCAGTTTGACAGCCTGGACCCAGGCCCGTTGAAAAAACGTTTGAAAATTTGAATTTTGTCATTTTTTATGATGTCACTCATCAATAAAAATTAAATACCTTTTTTTTTTTAATTTGAATGACAAGATCCTGGCTGGCGAAAGGGCCCGGACTGATTAAAAACTGATGTTTTGTCATTTCTTCTGAGGTTACAAATTGATACAAACTCAGACAACTAGAATGACTAGTGTAGTTTTTTTTAAAAATTAGGTTCTAGCTGGCAAAACATTTCACTGGCCCGGACTCGTTGGAAAACAGTCAAAAATTCGAAGGACCCTACACAAAATTTATAAAAAGGCCTCTCGGTAAATTTTACTGACATTCATTTATTTTCTACTTTATGAAACTAGAAGAAATTTCCCAAAAGGACTCGAAACCAATTATGACTAGCTTCTTTGTGAGGCGTACTTCCGTAATTTTTTTCACAAGTTGATACAAATGAAATGACCTACTTATTCCCTAAATTTGGATTACATCCTGACTGGCAGATCGTTTCTCTAGCTTCTTTTTAAGTTTGGACTACGTCCTAGATGGCGAAACGTTTTACTGTCTGGACTTTTGGAAAACTTGTTTCTGCTACGATACCAAGTCTAATTTTGGTCTTACAAGTTCGTACGAATTACGTGCAAACTTTTTAGCTAAAAAAGATTGTTTTCATATACGGTCCGGCTAGTGAACTGGACTTTAGAACTGCATGTTTTAATCAGATTATAGTTGGATTTATAGGGCAAGAAATAGAAGAACATGTTTTTCATATATTTATTTGATTCAATGGTACATTTTCCTCATTCAAAAATATGTTTTTTCGTGTAAAGCTGGAATAAAATGTTGAAATTTGGTAATTGACCATAAGATTTTATTATTACATTATGAATCATAACACATTGACTTTTTGATGTAATTTGAATAGTTTGTAACATTTTCATCCGTCTTCGCATCACAAGCGATATTGTATTTCAGTCTCAGGTTCTTCTGGTGGGACTTCTATACCTTCTATACTTCTATACCAAGGACTGAAAGTAAAACATTATCTTCGTCCGGGTAGTGAATACCATGGTCTAAAGATATTTGCATACGAGATGACATGATGCCAGAACCGGGGCAAACTGAAACATCATAAGAAAGCTTTTAATGTAAATAGAGCTTGTAGTTATGTGAGGTAGGGTCTTTTCGGGATTTTTTTATCTCACAATTAAGAAGAAAAACTCAAAAAAGATATCACCCTGAAGTTATAGTAGGGAGACCAAATTGCGTATCACAAATTAGGCTGAACACTCAAAACAGAGCAGATGTCGACACTCCTTTTGGCTCCTTAGGACGCATATTTTCTATAATTTTGTACTGCTCATGGCGATCAGGATGATCAGCTATTGGCTAAACTTGGCGCGGGCGTGGAGAAATAACCTCTACAGCGCATTTCTGAAATTTCTTTGTATATCTGTTCGTCATGAATGATAGAAAATGCTTGAAAACGTGCGCCCTAAGTAGCCAAACGAATTGATGACATCTGCTCTGAGTTTTTGATGTTCAGCCTAATTAGTCGCCACTTTTCTGGTAATAGCTGAGGGGAAAAACGTACGCTGAATGGTAAATGAGTTCGCCTCGATTTGAGTGGAATACCTGCGAAAGCTGCGCCTGAGTCTGATTCTTAATAAGCCAGTCATAATATATCATTAAATATAATTAAAATCTAATATTTTCTTGCATTCTATAATAAATTGCAGTAAAAGGTGCCTTTCGTGTGAAAATTTCAAACTTGAAACCCAGATGACACATTGACGAATTTGAGTTTTCTAATTATGTCAGTTTCTTTAAAAATAATTGTTTAACGCAATAACTGATGTCTCAGCAGTAATAGTAAATATCGAGTGGGATTATGTAAGCGTAATCTCTAGCGAGGCCTTAGCTAACAACAGCCACTTTATTTCGAAGACAATTAGGGATGTAATCTTGATATTATTTTGAAAGAAGTTGATAGCTAATTTGTATTTCATTTTAAATTCTCCTTTACCCATTATTCGCCTAAAAAAAAATATATAACTCTCCACGTAGCAGAATGGATGTTATGTAACCTAGATATTGAAAGATTTGACAGGACAATCTCTTAGAGACCCTCATCATTTCGTTACTACTATTGGGGCTTACCTAAGCAATAAAACAAAAACTTAGGGTACGCATCAAGATAATCCTTATAGAACTCAACGCAATCTTCAAAATTACTAAAAAATTTGTACTACAACATTTTTAATATTTTTTTTACGTACATGTTTTTTCCCAAAAGTAATTTCAAAATTTATCCCGGTAAACAGAAGAAAGGACCCCGCACTAAATGTATACAAAATGGCTTCTTGTGGATTTGGGTTCAACTTTGTGGCTCTGTATAACCTCCAAAATTACCAAGTGTGAGCCAAATCCATGGAAATTCATTTTGTGTATATTTAGTCAGGATCCTTTTTATTTTTATTTTTTTCAATATTTTTTAGTTTTAAAGTAATAATTAGGTTGAAGAATTTAAAATGAACTGAAGATTATGAGTCTTGAAGTAATCCTAACAATGAATTATTAACATCAGAGGAGTTATTTCAATTCAATAAGAAATGAATCTAAATGCTTTCAAATTCTAGAAGTCGTAAAACGGAAAAAGTTTCGAGTTTGGAATGAAGACAAATTCAAACATCTTAGAACTTTCAAAAAGTTAAACTGGTAGAACACGTTATCTCAAGAATTATAAAAATTATTTTTGATTTTTATATTTAAAAAAGATAGAATAAAGATTTTTAGTACACGAACATCAGAGTCATCTGAGGCTAAATCTGACAACCGTTCGGGGCCTTCCGTTCTCAAGTGATGATTAATTCGTCTCTGAGTCCTTTGAGAATATGCGATGAAATCGTTATGCCGAATCATAATTGTTACAAGTGAAGTGGGGTTGAATGGGAATAGCATTGACTAAATAGAATTGTCCTTGATTTAGCTATATTCTGTCATGATGAAATGACGTTTAGCAGTAGAAAAAATGAAAGTAAAGTCCGAAGCAGTGCAGTGAATATGGTTCTAAGAATATATAAATTTTCTAAATTCTATAATACATGAACATAGTTGCCAATTAGCAAAGAAGAATTGATTTTTAGTATAGATACATCGGCAACAGCTTCTATAGGTCAATATAACCGGAAAAGCGTAGACTTTTCCTTTAGCCAATGAAAAGTAAAAATTATAACATTTTCTAGATGTTTATCCATTATAAATTTCATGACTTTGTCTTCTCCAAGTAGAAATGTATTATTGTGAGATATTGTAGTTTTCTTCGAAAGAGTTTCATTGCAGATACCCAACATCGAAACCACACCAGAAGTCGAACTGGTATTCGCAATAATACTTAGGAAGTAAGCTTTTCCGAAGAAGTAACGTGAAAGACCTTCAATATGATCATTTGGACCTACCTCATTGTCTTTTAATTAAGGCAGAACTCAAAAATATGATCTTTCTGACTCTTAAAGTGATAAATTGTTGCTGACAAATCTGTTGAAATCGTCTTTCAAGAGTTGCATGGGGTAACCGTCGTTGGCGGCCAAAAGCCATGCTTAAGCCATCAAGCCATAAATGTTGGTCCAAATCTTGAGCCATGTTTCAATAAACTTTGTCCTATGCTAGACCCATGCTTAAGCAATGCAATGTTTTTTCTTGCGTGGAAATACCGAAACAAGATTCAAATTTGGTAGTTTCAAAACTCCGTCGTACTAAATTAATTTATTAATTATTGAGTTTTAAGGAAGAACTTTGTGTCTCAAAATTATGGCAAATGGCATGGAGATAGCACCTTGAAGCTTCGTAAGGTGAGTATGAAGTTGATTTCCTCTTCATTCCGAACGGAACGCAAGTCGCCTTTATCTCTCTTTCTTAGAGTTACATCAATGTTTTTGACTATTTGACAATGAACTGTGTGATATACGTTATGCGAAATGTTTTTGCAATACATTTTAACAAGTTTATATGAGAAGTATTGACATTAAAATAATTCTTAATGAATTTCAACTGCGAGAAATTATCTAAAAGTGACTTCTTTCTTTTTTCGCAATAAAATAAATTTTCAGTGTCTAAATTAAGTGAAAATTTTTTCCAGCATCCCTCAGTTTGTGTCTGTATAATGAGAGATTCAATTGGTCGGCCGAACTTCTATGTAGGGCGTCCCGCCATCTGTGTGGCAACCGGTAATAACGGATAGATAACAAAGCAGAAAAATAAAACAAAAATTAAAATACAAGAATTATGTGCGGTCCATTGTTTGGAAACTACATAGTAACAAATTTCAGTGTACATATGCAGCCGCACGGAGTGTATGTATAGTCGGACGATTTGTGTGTGTGTGACGCCTTAGTTGGGGCGCCGCCGACCGCCTTGGGTCGGACCGGCTGCCTCCCATCATGTTCCCACAAAACACAAACTACAAGCTTTACTTACTTACAGAAATATTTCAAAGCTCGAAATATTATTGAGGTGGAAAGTATATATTATTTTGTTAAATTAAACCGTTCAAGTTTCATTTACAAAACTGAAATAGATGAAGTGTGGCAATTCAAATTATAGCTTAAAAAATGTTGAATTATAAAATCCGAAGTTCGAACCGTTGAAGGATGAAGTAATTTTAATTGGAAGATTTTTAATATCGTTAAAATTATATCATTTCAAATTGAATGGCTCTGAATAGAATAGTTTTAAGTTGACAACGTTCAATTAAACAATCTTGATTCAATGTCTTCGAAATTGAATAGTCTCAAACCTTAATTGTTAGAAATTTAAAAAGTTTCAACATAATACAAATTAAGCAACAAAATGTGCTATTTAAAAATGTGCACAATAAATCAACTTTACATGTTTGTTTCTTATCTATCTTACGTTTGTCGTAGAAGAAATGAGACACCTCCTGAATTGCGTAAAACTGTATGATTTATCAAATCTGTTTCGAAATTTTTATGACAGTCACATAAAAACGCATTTCATGCTGAAGAACGATATTCTCACACTCTCTTATCTGGTATTTACTCCTTATTAAGAATAAACCCCTTTTATATTTCCATCATTATACATGATTCAATGAAAAATTTTCAATTAATTTTGAAGAAAAATAATAATTTCATCTACTTGCTTCACATTTTTCTATAATAATATGCCATGAGGTATGCCAATTACCAAATAAAATAAGTTAATTAAATATTTTGACTATACCTAGAAACAATTGAGAATCATTATTGATATCACTGTGATTCAAAATTATTAATGTGAAAAAAGTTTAATATGTTTTAAATCAAAGACATTTAAAACAAAACGTGCTCACTTGAGCTTTTTCATTGAATTATTAAAATAAAGAGGAGAGACCTTATTACTAGGGCGAAGTGAAAATGATGAAATTAATCAAATCTTTTACAATGAAGAAAAAACATTTGCGGGTTGGCGTCCGAAAAAAGTAAAAGAAAATTGGAATCGGATAATATCTTCTGTTTGGTTTTTGGATTTTGAAATTCAAATTTTTCAAAAATAAAAAAAAATTTATCAGGTAAAAAATTATAGCAAATTTTTTGAACTCACAGTTTGTGCTAGTGAACGGTGATAAAAAATTACATATTTAAAATAATATCCTACAATCCACCCCTAGTACCTTTAACGAAAGATTTCCAAAGTGTCTCCATTTAAACGAGCGGTAACATTTGCAAAATAAAAATAGTTACACACGTCACTTTCAGGAAACTCACATTGTGTTCTCAGCCTTACAATAATACTCAACAATCCCCAAAATAAATCCCTTGTTCTTTCAGTAAAACCATTCTAAAGTGTCTGCAGTTAAGACAGCCATAACATTTTTTTTCTGAAAATAGTCACACAGGTTGCCTTTAGAAAACTTCATCTTACATGTGTCGTCAGCCCAAGAGTAATATTCAACAACCCCAAAGATCTACCTCTAGCTCTTTTTAGCCACACAATAATATTCAACAACCCAAAAAAAACCCTACCATTTTTGACGAAACCATTCAACGATTTCAAATGATGACACGTTGGGAATTTTTCGCTAAAGGAGCTGGAGGTGATTTGTAGGGATGTTTGAGCATTATTTTGAGGTAAGAAACATAACATGGAGTTCTTCCCAAAATGACCGACTTGACTATTTTTATATAAAATATATTATGGCTGTTTTAGTTTGGGACACTTTGGAAATTTTTATCCAAAAGCACTAGTGGTGGAATATAGGGGTGCTGGGATTTTATTGTGGGAATTTGGCCTAGGGTGTTAGTATAGAGTTAGACACAGAATCATTTATCCAGATAAATTCGCAACATTGTAGACCTACCACCTTGATAAAAAGTTTTAGGACTTTATTTATAAAATCAAAAATAAAAGTTTATTCATCATAATCGATATTGTCCCCTTAAAAGTAATCCCCATCGACTGCAACGTACTTATGCCAGCGTTTGATCCAATCCTCCAAACATTTTTTATAATCGGTTTGCGGTAAAGCCATCAGAGCCATCTTCGATTTTTCCATGACCTCATCTCGGATGCTGTAACGCGTTCTGCGGAGCGGTTTCTTTACTCGACCGAATAGGAAAAAGTCGCAGGGAGCCAAATCAGGTGAATTCGGTGTTTGTTGGATGGTATTCGTTTCGTTTTTATCCAAATGCTCACGGATAACAATAATGATGTTTCTTTAATTTTCAGATGTAAATAATATTTAATTATTCTTTACACTTAATGTTTAATAATGGTTAATAATCAATGCAAATGAGCCCATACCTGTTGTGTTACCTATAAATTATCCCTGATGAGGAAGTCTAAATTGGCTTCGAAACATGTTGGATCCCCAGTAGTATAAAAAAGATGGAGAAGAGAAATAGTGTGAGGATGGTTTTGGTTGACTCTTTTTTTTTTTCTCCCTCTTTTTTCTTTATGGTTGTGTACATGCCTATGTATATTTGAAGATTCCTCTTAATTGAGATTTTCAAAATATTGACTCAATTTACTTAAATATATCATTTATAGGATATTAACAATCAGAATGTTAACCCGGTACCATTGTGTACAAAATCTTTGTTAATCTATGGTTTTTAATTTTTGCTAATGTTTTATTTTCAGATACTTATATGTATTTTCTTGAACTTGTATTCAGATTTTAATAATTAGAATATTAACCCGGTACTTATCAAAAAATAAGGTTGCCAATGGTTTCTTACATACACTATACCCTCGTTTACCTCCAAAAAAAGGTTTCTGAGGAAGATGCTATATAAAAAATATATGCATATCTTATGTACTATTATGTACAATACTTAAACACCTATATTTTCACATTTTATAAATTTCAATTTGCAGACTCTTATATATATATATATATATATTCCATTCGTCTAATTTATCACTTATTGTATTTATTCTATTGCTCTTACTGAATTTTCTATTAACACAGATAAAAATAAATTCTTGGTAATTTTCACCAAAAAGATAAAAAATGATACTTGATTTGGGTGTGGTGCGGGATCTCCGGAATGGTTTCCATGGAGTCTGTTTTTCTAAAAAGAGGAAAAAAAGAAAAAAGTTGTAACCCCACCTCAGTGGAGAATCATAAATTTTGATTAGACTTGGAAAGGGGTAGAGGTGCGACCTACGTTTGTTTCTGTAAGCCCAGCTAAGGGGTGGGCGCTTTGGTGGTGGGGGTGTTCTTCCCGGGTGTCGGAGTGCGAGTTTGGAATCGCCCGATTACACTTTGGGTCAAAGGTTTATAGTTTTCGAAAGTTGCTTTATTGCTCTCAGTCGTCAATGAGCTCTGTTTTGGTTCGGATGTTTTGTTGTCGTGTTCTCTCAAACGCAAAAAGCAACCTTTTCCGAAAAAAAACCCTTATGAAATGGGCGGAATGTCCCTTAGAAAACAGGCCTGAAATGCAAAAGCATAAGTTCAGCGTATTTCATTAAAAAAAAAATTAATGCAGTTTGTCGTCCCTATTAAGCAGCGCTCTATCATATTGTGAAAAAAGCAGGAGGAGAGTAGTGGAGACTCTAAATAAAAAAATGATCATAAATCAATTTCGAGGGTGACATTGAGAGAATCGTGTTTTTCTTCAACTGTTTTATTTTTGAATAAAGCGTTCAATAATCTTTTTTTCATACAGAAAAGTTTTCCCTATACATTTTAAATCAAATTGGACTATAATTTTCTACATGGACATAAGTTTGGTCACATACATTTCTTAAGGGTGTTGGAACCAGGCCCTAGCCTCAATGTTGTTTTGTATCATTTTACTCAATTAATCCTAGAATAACATCTTACCTAGATATTTAATGCCTACTCCTGTATTGGATCAAGTCTGTTTTCGTAGTGAAGAATTGAATAATTTTAATACTTTTTGTGTGAAACAATTTTTTCGAATGCTCGTGTTAGAATCCAAGAAAACCGTTTTACACAAAAAACATTGAAATTAGCCAATTTTTTACTCCAAATACACGCTTGATTCAAAACAGGAGTAGGCCCTAAGTAACCAAAATAATGTAATTTTAGTATACATGGAGTGAAACGAGGCATTTCAATTTTAAATGTAGGGCCTGGTTCCAACGCTCTTAAGAAAATAAGACGAATTCCCGAAATTTGTCATTAGCACCCTTATGCCGTGTCATACTTGATTTGTTAATTCCACGTTGTATTTCCCACTGTTTGATAGGCAATTCCGAATAAAAACATAATTTTGGAAGAAAAATCACATTGAAACTGAAATCCTCATCGAATTTTGCTGTGTAGAGTTTGCCGTATAAAGTTTTCTGGTGTAGACTGTAGAGTTTAATTTTGTAGAATCGCTACCGCCCAGTTTTGGTCAAAGTCGCTTTTGCTAGCGAATAGAAGGCTTAATTGTCGCACCCAAATGAAATTAAAGTGAATTTAAAAGACTATAGAACCAAAATTTATGGAAAAATGTGATTTATGTAGCTTGATATCTTCGAAGTGTTGAATTAAAGAAGAATACTTCGTAAAAGGAGATACAATATAGTTGTTTATTAGAAATCGTAGAGGAATGCATCTGCATCAAGAAACCCACCATTTCGAGTGATTTGACGCACCGCCATTATTTTATAATATAACATTCTATTAATAACTATTAATTTAGTCATTGACTTAACTGACATTAAAAAGCATAGCTCACTCGTGATAAGCTGATTTAATTTCAAGTATATTTAGGGGTAACATATTGCAGTAACCAACAATTTAAACCAGCACACGACCTGAGACGCGATTTGCACTGTTTTTCTTCTTTTTTGTGCATAATCGTACATTCTTACTTTTTTCAAACTGCTTAAAGACCAAGCTAAAACTCTCATTCCTAAGCAGAAAACAATGATGCATTTACTTATTTAAACCATAAGACATTTCGTTTCAAAAAAGGTTAACATGACAAAAATCTTTATTAGAAGTATGCCAAATTCTGAGACAATTTTGACAAATCTTCATGATAATTAAATATTGTGAGGAATACTCTCCTAAATTAGTGAAATTTTATTTATCACTAGTGAAATTCTTCTAACCTGATCAGAGAAAAGTAAACCATCTATAGATTAGTGCAAATTATTAATTCTATTATTCAAAAAATCTAATATTCGATTGTTGAAAACTGCTAAAAGCTTAATTAAAATATGCTCATTTATTCAGGATTATATGTGTTATCAGAAGAAGGTTATAGGAATGGGGAACATGATAAAAAGAAACATTTAATAAGAGAACGCAATTTTGTAACATTTAGAGCTTTATTGAAACAATGAAAAGATAGAATTGTAAGACCTGTAAATGGGCTACGTGCGATCCGCCAACATGATTTATTTGCAAGTTATTACTTTAAATTGAAAAAAATAGAATTATTTACACACCTCATCTATTTTAACTCATACAGCAGCACGCATCTGACCCGCGTTGAGTCATTCACTTCACGTGCACTATTTTATACAAAAAACAATTGACTTTACTTTGATGGTCGGAATAATAAGACTATTATCAATGTGAAAAAAAGGAACTCGATTTTCACGAAAAACAGTGACCGAAAAACACATTTCGCTCGAAAAAGAACCTAATTCAGAGTATTTAGGCCACCTTTCTGCAGAGTCAGGTAATGCAAAAGGCATCATTCACAGTATTAGTGATTACTTTACTGAAAATGAAATACAGTTGAGAAAATTAAAAGACATTGGTTGCGATGGAACCAATGTTAATGCTGGACAATATAATGGTGCCATTAGAGTCTTAGAAGAGAAAATTCGTAGACCCGTGTAATGGTCCATCTGCTTATTGCATGGAAATGAACTGCCTGTTAAGCACTTGTTTGAGCACTTAGATAGACCTACGAAAGGGCCTAAATCATATTCAGGTGTTATACGGAAGAAATTGCTAGACTGTGAAAAAATTCCAGTTATAGAATTTGAAAAAATTGATTGTCTCCTGCCAGAAATTTCCAAAGATTTAAGCACTGATCGAAAATGCTTTTATGATATTTGCTGTGCAATAAAATCAGGTTCTTGTTCTGCATCCTTAGCCCAGGGAGACCCTGGCTCTCTGCCTCACTCTCGATTTTTAACACTAGGAAATAGAACACTAAGAGTATATATTGCTACGCCAAATCCATCGAAAAATTTTGAAGTGTTAGCAAATTTCATCCTGAAAGTTTACGCTCCTTCATGGTTCAGAATCAAGCATCACTTCTTTTGCATCAATGGAGAAAAGCATTTGTGGCAAATGATCAATGATTAAAATTATTTAAAACAATCCTATTTGAAAATTGTCGATTCTGTTTTCCATCGAAATAGATTTTCTGCTCACCCAGAAAATACTCTTCTCTCAATGATCGTCGATAAGAGAGAATACATCAGAAGGCTGGAGCTTGATCGCATAAAACTAGCACGAAAATTCGACATGACAGTATCCGCCGATTTGAAGTGCCAAAGATAAATTTCAATGCTTCGGACTACATATATCTTATAGATTGGAATACTTGTCAAGTCACCGAACCTCCAGTACTGACAATATTGCAATTGAAGAGTTGGAAGGAATTGTAGAAAATGGGTTTTCTGAAAGTTTAGAATTTTCGAAATTCCCTTGTCGCACGCAAGCAGTCGAGTGATGCATCAAGATGATAACAGAAGCAGCACGCTCAGGTACCAATCCAGAAAGACGTGATGGTCTCATTCGAGCTGAGAAAATGTCAAGAAAACCAATGGCTGTGTTCGAAATCAAGCAATATTATAAGTGCCCGAAAATGTAAATAGGAGATTAAATATCAGAATGCATATACTTTTGTGAATTTTCTGTCCAGTCTTTTGGAAAACTTGTTTCTGCTACGATACCAAGTCTACTTTTGATCTTACAAAGTAGTACGAATTACGTGCGAACTTTTTAGTTAAAAAACATTGTTTTCATATAAGGTCTGGCTAGGGAACTGGACTTTGGAACTGTATGCTTTCATCAATTTATAGTTGAGTTTATAGGGCAAAAAATGAAAGAGCATGCTGTTCCTATATTCATTTGATTCAATGGTACATTTTCCTCATTGAAAAATATGATTCTTTGTGTGAAGCTGGATTTAAATGTTAAAAGTCGGTAATTGACCATAGGATTTTGTCATCACATTATGAATCATAATACATTCACTTTTTGATGTAATTTGAATGGTTTGTAACATTTTCATCCGTCTTCGAATTACAAACGAAATTGTATTTCAGTTTCAGGTTCTTCTGGTGGGACTTCTGGACTGTGGAAGCCGACCATTTGGTGATGGTGACCGACGAAGCTGAGGATTTGGT